>JAULBU010009613.1:0-24741 GCA_032358235.1 Odonthalia washingtoniensis
TTAGAACGTGATCCATGTACATGTGTGTCTAGATGGCTATCAGTCATGGAGTGGTTGGTAACAGATTAGTCACTTTCGTTATTTTGAGGAGATGGATGTGTTTTTGTAATGTGAATCGAAGATTCAAGTAAATTTGTTGCTGCTGGAGGGGCGGCAGGAGTTGAGCTGTGGAATGACGGAGGGATGTTGTTAGTACTAGAAGGTATTCAAATATTTTTGCGATAGACTTCAATGATGAATCTAACACGTTTTATTGAAAGGGATTGAAATGATCCGATCCAGATGTGGTTGGTGAGTTTTTGATTTGGAGATTTAAATTGCTGAAGATTTATATTTGGCACAATTGTAGAGGACAGGTCTGGGATATCACAGAGGTAGGAGATGTCATGTAGTATAGCAATGGGCGTATGAGGCATGTTGAAATATTCAGGACTGAAAAGTTATGGAGGAGATGGTATCGTGGTTTCAAATTCGTGCGCTAATTCAAAAGATGAAGGTAGGCGATCTGAATCCTCTAGTAATGGGTAACTCATTAGCCAGTGGTGTGCATATTAGAGAAATGATGATGCCAGAGGACCTGGTAGAGTGCCATCATTGCAGCGTCTGACATATCGTTTGTTCCTTGAAATTTGGTTGGAGTTGGGAGCTCGATCGGAGATAGTTTGTCAGATTTACTCATAATAGTAATAGTTGTGATGTAGTTCAAGTGCGAATATTACAAGAATTTGCCGTTAAAAGATGTTATTTTGAGTGTGTTGTGTAAAATCGATCAAATTCGGATTGTCGATGTGTACCAAATTATCCAACTTACGTGATCAAGTGATAGTAAAATCTATCCCTTTCCGAGAAGACGTAAAGTAAAAATAAGTAAATTGAATACAGGGATCGTTCGCAAAAATTCCACGAAAGACAGAGCAAGATACCTATATCTTGGGTCGCTTCACTATCAGGATCAAGTACCGGTAAGTAGTTTAATGATTAATAAAGTGAATGAAAATGTAAAGTGTGAAGAGGGAGAATGGTGCTGATGGGGTTCTTGTAGTGAGAAAGAACAGCCTCGCCGAATGATTGAAGCTAGTTCGACTAATGTATTTGGATGAAAATAGTGTGGTCCACGAGGAATGTAATGTGTTGTGTATCACAATGATAATGTAACTCAGTAATCAATAATAGACGATTTTGGAAATTCTGGATTGGGTAAATATTTGTAGTTATTTTTAGGAAACGTGTAAGGTAAATATCGAATAAATAAATTTTTCCACATTTTGAAAATATAGTTTGGATTGGAAGAAAAATGGTTTATGTGCTTGAAATAGGTAATGATTTCAGGTATTCAAATCGTAAGGGGGGAGAAAAGGATGGAAATTTTTATTTTGACTTAGAATTTTTGTATGCCCCTTTTTTTCCTTTCCAAGAAGTCAGAATTTTTAATATATTAATTTCCAAGAGAAGAAGTAGACAAGGGGAGCGTTGACCAGAACAATACAGGGGAGAGTTGAATGGTTGCGAGAACGTCGTAATCAATTGGCCGTGCGAAGGCACGGAAAAAGGCGAGATTCATCTCTTTTGCGGCTGCAATGGCGTCCAGTACGTCGGGGTTATGAAGTTAGGAATGCACCGACAGTGCAGGCAAGCGGAGAGGGACTTCAAAAAATTAAAAGTAAGGAAGAAGCACGTAGGATCTTCCACCTTCGACTTTTCGTCGTACTTCTACCACCTCTGTTTACATGATTACCGATTCCACGTACGGACATTTACAAAATTGCGGAGCTGCTGCAGTTTATGGGCGGGAAAAGTGACGGAAGGGTACGTATGCGACAGAGCCACGTCATGTTGCATTGTTTTGAAAAGAATACCCAGCCTGGGTAACTGGATGGACCTGGAGGTTTTACTTGGAATGCCCATTCCAGAGCTGCGTGAAATATTCTGGAAAACTTCTGAGGAAGTTTTAAGTACCTACGAACACCTCATCATCAATTTCAAATACAGTTTTATGCGGGAAAGGGTACCATTGTGCGCGGGGCGTGTTAGTATGAAGGGTACACCACTGTACACATGCGTCGGGTGTATGTAACTAAGCATGGAGCGAGCGGGTGAACAAAATTTGCTACAGAGGACATCCTACTCCGGTCACAAACGCATGCACTGTTTAGTTTATTAGACTATTACTACACCGGATGGAATAATATTTTCGCCATACGGACTGGAAACAGATAGAAGACAATATTTGGCGGTGGTAAGACAAAGCGGTTTAAATGCTACTTTAGAAAACTGTCTGACAATACGCGATCTGCAATACTGCATTTTTTGCGATATGGCGTATTCGTTGCGGCGTTGGTTTCAAGTAGGTTTTTACATCTTTACATAATCTCCTGAACAGCACATATTCAATACGCAAATTAATGCCATGCAGGAGGCTGTAGAGTGGAGTTACAAAGATGTAAATCAGGTATGGACAAGGAATTATTTTGCACTTTCTATAAAATTTTACCAAGCTTCCAGCTCTCTCATATTTACTGCTCGAGCTATACTATTAAATTTTAAAGCATTCCTGGAAAATGGTGGACAGGTCGGATCGTACGTTTACTAATCCAGTCTAAATTTTAATAAGTACCTCCAAAGTTGATATGGTTTTAAAAATTTTTTTTAAAGGGAAAGATAAATCCCGCTTCATCATTTAATTACTTCTAGAACCGATACCCACTCCTTTTTTTGTATAACCGTCCCTCTTTGATTGAAACAATACTTTGATAGAAAAGAAATACTTTTATATACAAAATACTTGAAAATACAACGTACAAATGACATGTTGATGCCAAGAATAGGGTACATTTTGTGATAGTTGACGTGCAGACTCACTTAAAAACGATAGAAAACAAGAGATCGTGCTTCTTCCATGATGAAAATTGATCGCAAGCCCATGTTTGTTTTACCATTAATATACGAATTGATCATATAAATATTGATGTTGATATTTCTCTTCCCTAAATATATTATCATAATATCAAATCACCATGTAAATATTCACGGATAACAACATAAAAAGTGGCGGTGAATGTTTCTTAATAAAACCTTCGACACAAACTATCCCCACTTACACATGTCTCTCAACTCTTATTTATTCCTCAATTATTTTGCCAATAAGGACAATACATCAACCACCTTAGACTGTTCTTCCGCTGAACCCTTCCTTTCTAAAATCAATTTCCAAATTTTTTTCTCGATTTCGAGACGACACTTATTCGTCTCAAAAAGTGTAAGAAAAATCTCATTCTCAGCCTCCACTCGTTCCTTGTACAACCCTATGTGTTCCCTGTCCAATTCCACCTTTCCCTCCTCGTACTTCTGTCTTACAACCATATTATCTTTCATTGAGTCCTGAATTTCCTCTTCACAATTTTCATCACCAATACGTCATCGCCTATTCTGCTGCGAGGAATATTTACCTATAATTCCGGCAAGCTCTGACTCCCCACCTCCATCCGCTTATTAGTCCACACTTCTCCGTCGACGCACAGAAAAGTCCCTAATATTATTTACATTGGCCAATAAAACCGATTCCCTTTCTCGTAGTGTCTCTGCATCATACCTTTTTCGTTCCTCCATCTCGTCACTTTCGTGAATCAGATCGTCAAGTGTATCGTCCAATTCTGTATTTTTTGGCCTATACAATCTGCTGCGAGGTTGGTGGCAACATACTAACACCGTTTCTGCAAGAGGCGACGGTAAATATCCAACATTGTCTGCTTTTTTGGGTGTATAGCTCGGTTGAAGACATTGTTTAGCATCTTTTCTAAGAACGTTCTTTTCACAATCTCGATCAATGAGTATACTTTGCCCCATCTGAACATATGCTCCCCCAAAAATTACAACTCTTTTCAACAACGCCAAATCCGCAATTCTCTCAAATCGGTACTGCTTGGCCGCACCAATCCGTACAGAATTTACCTCGGTAGGTGTAGTGGGGCGCTTGAGGTGTTGAAGCAGACTGTGTCATTTCGGTCTTATTTGTTACGGTAACGACCGTAATTTCTTCTTCTTTATTTGCAACAATTGTAATCTGCGTAGGTATGTTGATAAAAATGATTGACTTACAGTATGTGTAGATTTCGTCATGGATGCGTTACACGTTCCGGAGATGGTCGCTCCTCGTTCGCTTCTAGTACAGTTGACACGCTTAGTTGGCCGTTGACAAGCTGAGTTAGATATTTTTCTTTTGCGTGAAATGTAGGTGCGATCGATTAAATTGTGTAGGATCAAAAACTTAAACAAGCCGGCGGAACAAAAATATGTACAGAAAGTTTTTAAGAAGTCGACCATGCATCACAACTATGCAACGACGGAGGGATTTTGTTACCAAATGTGCTGAAATTTCCCATTTCACGGGTCGTTAATAGTCCCTATATTTCCACTTGTGACATGTCTACTTTGATCACTTCTCGTTATTTGTGCCACGTGGCTTACGCTGGGATGCAAAATAACCATAACTTCCATTTATCCATTTCCAATACCCTCTAATATACCCAATACCAGATTTCGCCAGACAATTTATTGTCCATAACATGTGGGACTCCGTAACTTCGCCGTTTATATTTTAATTTTAAACTGCTTCTAGTATGTTCAAAACGAGTAGGTGACCTTATATACAGAAAAAAGTTCAGGAAAACCGAAGAAAACATTTTTGAGTTACGAGTACGTCAATGTTGATAAAAAGGACCTTCAAAAACATGAGAATGTGCTTATAGACAATACAGACTCCATTAAAATTTTAAAATTTTATTAAAAAAGTACTTTTAGTGCCTGCCATTTAAGGGAGATGGCTTGAAAAAGCCTCCCTTTTGAGATCCTTCATACTCCTCACCCCTGGCAGCCACCTCCAGGTGCATATACACAACATCTATGCTTTGGCTTACTACAGGTGTTACAAACATGTGCAGTATGAGCCACAGAAATACTCGGTTTTTAGCCATAACCGCTAGCACAAGGAAATTTATCTGCTACTTCATTGTCTGTTATGAAACTGCAGGTTGTAGTCTAGTCTCCAGTATTTACGTATTTTCAATAGCACCATCTTTGTGACGTTTATTTAATTTAAGTCTTTCCTCGTGTAGTACTGCAATAGATGAAAAACTGATCAATTATTATTCTCCTTTGTTTCAACCTCATTTTCTTCTAGAGGCATCGAGCGCTTATTAGAAGGGAAGGAATATACAACACGGATAAGTTCAAGTCTTTTTGATCCATACCACTTTGCTCAACACGTTTTTCGACTGTCTTTTTGTACTTTCACACACAATATTACATCACAGGTGCGAAAATTGAACTTCCCCCTTCGTCTCTATTGTCCAGAATCACGAAGTTCGCAACGCTTGTTCTTACTGTTGTGCTCTTGTAAATGTGGATGAACACTGAGATGTAGTGAAATACCATCTTCGTTGTTAAAAACTCTACTCTATTTCGTTGTCTATCCTTCGCAATGTTTCTAAGACGAGACCTCGTAGTATCATCCACAATAATTGTCATATATTCAGAAGCTGAGGATTATTCTCCTGCTCTCAACATACTATCAGCATGTCGGAGTAGCTCTGGTGAAAGGTCAAAATAAAATCACCGAATGAAGTCATCTCACTTAGAGTTTGACAAAAATTGTCTATACTAAGGAATGTTTCTGGACTTTCCAAAGGTACTTCTTCACGTATTCCCCTTTCTATCTCCAGTACTCGGCAATACCTGGCGCTAATCCTTCATGGACGTGTGTTCAATTTTTTATGGGTATTGTAATCTCGAATGTGCGCAAATGAAACAGGCTATTTGAACGTCACAGAGGATATTTTGGATATTTTTGATATCACATGCTGTTACTAGACTACATACCCGATTTTAGATTTTCAACTTGAATATTTCTCTAAACTTACAAAGAAACATACTGTTTTCTTTTATTGCTTCTAGTATAATAATTTGGAAGTCTGGTGTCATTTCATACAACACATTTTTTGGATATTGGGTTTTTATGGACAATATATTATCCATACATGTATTAGGGATATAGAGTTATTGCAGCGGAGGTTTACTTATAAAATGAGGTAAAATAATGAGCTACGTTTCACGTGATTTAAGTTATCATTTCTATAATCAATTTTTGTTTTTTCATTACTGTAAATCAGAGTACCACGGGACAAATTCACTAAATGTTTCAGATTTGAGACCTGCGTTTCGATTGAATTTTGTCTTTGAAAGCAAAGAATCGAAATGTACGCGAGTCAAGAGGTGAAAATTAGGCAAACAGGTTTTACTATGAACAAGACAAATGGTCGATTAATAAAATACTCAAATCGGCTTGGGATTTCAATTGTTCTGAGGGATAATGTGGTCGTACTTTTAGTACTGAAAAGAAAATGATACAGGTACAGAGAAGATATGAAGCATATAGAGCTTAGTAATACTTATATTAGTTCAATGCAATTTAATCTCAACGTCTTTCCAAGCGAATCATGCTTCAAACTGTTTCAAATTTTATCGAATGAAATACGAAAAGTATAATTAGTAGACTCTTCTTCCAGGAAAACAGCCAGGTCTAGGTACAGCTGTGGTCTAACAACATCACGTTGTATTGTGACTCGACGTTTAGCTGCATCATGTAGATAGTGTGACCTCGAAGCGATATTTTGGATGCGTATATCGGTTCTTTCGGAGGTATTTAGAGAGACTTTGAGGCATTATATTGAGAACTGTGTACACATTTGAGCATCCCTCAGGGGACATTAAATGAACGAAAAAACAGAAATATATTCAAAGTGTATAACGGAACAAGGATCATTGTTGCCACATTTCGTGGGGTTTATTTACTGCAGTAAAATAGACATATAAAAGCCAGGAGGTCGAGGTGTCAAGAAACGAACTTGATATTATGATCACAGGAGCTTCCGATGATTGATTTAGCACACAGCTACGACAGAAGATGACCTCAAATTTCACATGTTGGATCTGAAGGTGGGCTATGTCATGACCTTACGCTGTGCCAACATAGTGGATAGGACAAAAATTTACAGTATTTCCTTAATATTGGAAGAAAACAATATTAAATATACGGGCATCCTGCATGAAAATTTCGTCCTTGAATTCAGGTAGGATTTAGACCACAATTTGAAATTCTCGTTTAAATAGTACGTAGTAGGGCAATTAGTGTCATTAGTGTCTCTGCTTCGAATTTTACCAAAGATATGAAACAGATGCGGCCATACAGAGGCTTCAAAATAGCGATCAAAGTACGCTCGGAACCAATTGCATTTATGTATAAAGGGGCGGCATTATTGTCGAAATTTAAAATTTGTATAGGGCATTGTGGACAGGTTTAAAGTAATAATCGGGTGGACCAAGTTTCAGTGGACAATCATTTCCATTGAGTAGAAAGCGACCACCTCCCTCCGATTATATTTCCAGTCCGCCATTTAAAATTGTTATCTTTATTCAAAAATCATACAGTTATCCAATCCATAAGTCCAATGTAGCACGTAGTTTTACGAATTCTACAGTGTCGCGATGGCCTTTCAGATGCATTTCAAGAAATAGTGTTGTAGTTGATTAATGGCCAATCCCATTGGGACTATCCTCTTCATTGTTTCCAGATTATCCAGCATTGAAAATTGGACCCCATATTCTCTGTTGTTCTCGAATTTAAGCATGTATTCCCATGGAAAATAGATTTTGATCTCAGAAAAAAGTCTGCAATTCTGTGTTTTAAAAAATACGAGTTTTCGCAAAATGCCTCTATGTACCTAGGTCCCATGATTTCATCTATATCAAATGTATCAGACATACCATACAGGATTCAATATACATCACTATCCAACTGTTGCTTCTCCCTGTAGAAGAATGCAATGGATAATCCAGCGAGGCGATCAGTTCGTGCTTGCAGACATTTTTCATGCTCAGACTGCTCATTGAAAATCTCCATATGATGTATGTGCTTATTACCACTCCACAACCATGCCATATTTCGCAGTTCTGAAACATGGTAATACGAGAAAACTTATGGGAATGATGTTGATCTGAAATTGATGCAGGCATCAACAATGTTACTGTAACTATTATGGATACTGGTCGTATCACTTTCTTATTGTCTGGGCCAACCACTCAAAGTGTTACCTGATTATTCCGCTGATTGCAAAGTGCCATGTACTATCCTACGCTATCTGATTCCAATTGTGAAATAGCATATTTTCGATGTAGTAACGTCGGCGCAATAGACGCTACATATTCAAATCTAGTATTCGTTTTAGTACACAACATATGGGATGCAGTATCGTTGGAGGCGATTCGTTTTCATCAGGTTCTATACCGCATCGTGCAATTCGCTCGAGCAATGCTTACCGCCCGTTATTTTGTCTCATGGTAGTCAAAGATTTTCCATGTTCAAAACTTCCACTTTTAACATTATACGTTGTGAATAGAATTCTATGTAGAGTATTCTTTCTGTATTTCTAGTAGTTGGTGTTTTAAAAGTTTTCTCGCTATGTTTCTTGACAGACACCACAGAATCTTCATCAATGTCGATAAGAGTGGGATCCCGTTGTTTCGATTTCTTGTTTATGGTGGTCACTGCACAACCACCATAGACAACCATTCCAACATTTCTAGTTTTACCCGTCCCACTGTCATCTGTTTGTTTTAAAAACAGTCCCTTATTTTCTTGACAATTCTAGCATGCCGGAACGATGCACGCGTCATCACTTTCATGGGCGTCTTACTAACAAATCACCGAAACTGATCACGCGTGCATCATCTCGGATAGTTACTTCGGAATACTCGAACAGTTTCGTGTGATTGAAAAACATTCCATCGGTCGATTTCATTCCTAATCTTGTCCCCGGGATTAAAACTGCCATTAGTTCCTTCACTGTGAACGAAACTGCGTCATGTTCCAAGTCACAACCATTTACCCCGATTTCTCCTAACAATCCATGTATCGCTTTTAAAAATTCATCAGCAATGCGATAAAATACATTTGCTTGAAATGATTCCGTGCACAGATTGAAAAAACGCCTCTTCGTCATCAAAATGATGCATTTTATCTTCCTCCTTTCCATGGGTGAGAAGACGACAGTTCAAATATGTGACATTAATCTTTCCTGATCATTGACCAATTCTAAACTGAGTTATTTCTTTGATCATTATGATTACAGATTTAAAACGTCACAGCGTTTTTGCAACACGAGTATATCTTTCATATGTGGAGGTGCTCTTCATGTCAAAAATGTTTGTCTTTCAATGTCCCGTGCAATATGCATGACCCTAGCATCCTGAAATGATTTTCTATACTGCTCTGGGAAAGTTTCAGCATACTGGATGGCGCTGCTCATCAAATCAATGAATGATGTCCCCTTCTTCGTTCGAAACGACATGTCTAAATAAATTCACTTCAAACTTTTACTATCAACATACAATACCGCATCGCAACACTCATATATTTCAGGAGATAAATCTGATTCATTTCATCAAGATTCCAACATATCTATTGAAATCAACGAATTCATTTCTGCTTCAACTCCATCCAATAATCGTATAAATTCAATCTACACAAGTCGTAAATTAATCTCCACAGCTTCATCAATGTATTCAACAAACTCCAATTTATCAAGCCGTTCAACGGAGTCTTAATCAACAAGATGTTTACTAATTAAACTCCTAGAGAGCTATGTGAATGGTCATTTAAAGGATAAGATCAACTAAAATAATTTGCATGTTGAGAATTATATCCACTGGATACGTTCAAATGATGACGCTCAAATGATGACCAAATATGCAGGTCTATAACAAGGAGATTCGAACAGAAATCAAACAACAATAAAATTCCTTTTACACTCTCCATGTTCAAGTCTGCATCTGCGGAAGGTTGCAAGATTCTTCACGAAATGGGATCACAAAAAGTGAAGCAAATTGCTCGTAGATCACTCCCCATACACACATATGGATGCAGAGATGAACGCGTTCTGCAAATTTACAGAAAAGTATTCAGGACAACGAACACCTCAACTGCATTATTGTTTATACCAAAGTTCTTTCAGATGTTTATTCAGTCCAATTAAAAACGAACAAGAGTCAATATATCCAACACGTCGATCCAATCAACCTTTAAATGCTTTCTATTCTTTCACAGCACTGAATTTCTTTCACAGTTTATGTCTCAACAAGGAAATATTAAAATGGTCACTTTAAAACGCTTCAATGGTGCGAGAATTGGGTTCGTGTCTCGGACCCTGTTCAAAGAATGGGCTCTACTTACACTGTTAATAGGCATTCCACTCGCCAGTGCTATGTTCTCACCTTCCATTTACTACGACTATCCTACTTCTACTTTCATGGATATTTCTCTAAGAAAGAATTGTTTATCCCCTTTGACAGCAGAACGTGATTCAACGAGAACTATGGTCCGGCCAATAAACAATATTTGGTGTCCCTCCGATCTTTTAAATCGCAGCATAGAAGAAGATGAGGGTTTTAAGTTCATCAAGAAGAGTTTCTTCAATACCCTCCAATCCACATTGATCAATACTACCATGTATGAGGTATATTTCAATATGCAAAATGCTCCCTTCTTGGAACCTCTCTTGTCCAAAGATGACAGTCCGGATCTGACACAATGCTTTTGCACCCTACCGCTTCCAGTGTCAATTACCCTCAATACTACCGTTCCAACACTTCACACAAATCCCAGAACAGAGGTGGTTCTCCTTACTGATATCCCAGAGGTATCCAAAACAACAGGTCGAAGTCGTAGCCGATGTTCGATTTTTGCAAGTTTGGACAGGAAAAATATATATCGAAGAATTCAGACAAGGTTATTCTAGAAGATGGTAATGATAGAATTGTAATAGGCCCGGAACCATATACGGACTCTGAAACAAGATCAAAGGTGAAGGAAGATGATGAAATGGAACCAGCGGCTTCAAAACACTGCGAACATTGGATCAAACAGCTATGGACTTATTGAAAAATAGTATGCAAAAATACTGCTGCTGCTGCTGTGATGTACCAGAATTTGGCGAACTTCATAGGATATCATATGTGCTACACTATAAGACAACGTCTATTTCATTTGGACTGACCCACCTTACAACACTAGGTTCGATGAACAACTTGGGAACTCAGAACGCGATCAATTCTAAATACTTGTCTGAATTCATGACATTCAGTGATACAGTTATGGAAAATGGAGGTCATGCGCATATATTTTGGTCCGAATTGTAATTTTCACTATGGGTTAAATTATATAAATCTCATAAATAAGGTATACTATTGTAGAACCCTTAAATACATGAAATTGGCAAAGAAATCAAGATAGTAGGACGTGTTTTCAGTGTGGAGGACGTTCCACTTCATTAAACGAAGTAATGGGGGAACTATAAGTCGGATCCAAGGATAGGGAACCTCAGTAATCTTTTCTTGATATAAAAATCTGTCCACTCGTAGAAAAATGGCATGGAATGGAATCACGGATTGAGAAGATTTATCTACAGTTGCCCCGGGATCATTCACATAATTCATCCAGGAACATGTAATGAAATGAATAACATTCAAAGGATTCCGAACAATGAAAAGGTCTTCAAGAATTCCCTAGATAAAAATATCTGGTGAAAGAAAATTGCCCCGAGCCGGGCAAAAAACATCACAATGGATGAGGGATATAATCGAGAAATGTACATATCCTGGTGAGTTGGTTGTGGATCCATGTGAGGGTACATGTTCTGTGGAAATGGCATCCATGCTTCTTCCAAATCACAGGAATTTCTTTGGCTGTGATATGGATGAATCATGTTTAGATCAATGTTGAACTTCTCTCGTTGCAGTTTTTCGTCATTTACTCAACATTCGATCAGTCATTGCGTGTACGGAAGAAGATCTTCAAGCTGCCTGATTATTTATAGGAGAGCTGGATATTAATGAAGTCAAAACAATAAGAGATGTATCAGATATTCGTTCAGAAGTTCCAATAGTTCAAACTTTTCCGTGGTATATTATTCACTTCATTTCACAATTTATTGGGGGCCCGAAGATATACAGCAACGGAATTCAAATCCAGTGGGATATGTGGAAATTATCATGGAATGACTCTTTTGATGCAATACCAAAATAATCGTTGTGTGCAATGAAATCCAGTGCTATTTGTTTTAATATTTTACCATCGAACATCATACATCGCAAGGCTGTTGTATGTGTTTTCTTGAAAACCCGTTGCCTAAAGATACACTTATTGGTCATTACTATAGGAGGTTTGTTTAGAGAAATATTTCTGGGAGCAGTTATCACTCAAAACATGTGATGAGGGTCTACTTCTGTAACAAATGCACAGTTATTGAAACACCCTGCGAATTGTAACCATCAATTCACTTCCTCTTATTGTTATAAAGAAGAAGTTATAGATTGTATCTTCTCCATGGTGCGTTCGAAGATACATGAATGACGCCGTATATCTGTTTGGCGATAAATCATCTCATGATGAAAGGGTTATTAATCCAATATCTCAAAATTGCATGTTCGCACATAATAAGTAGTTCCCCACATATGCAGCAGTAACTTGAAATCAGACTTTAGATATTCGGAAATTAATTACCATCGCAAAGGGCGAAGAATTATATCTTGATTACGGTATGAATCATTTCCATCATGCGAGAGCCTATTATTATTTCTTCTTTCATGTTTATGTTTATTAGAATTTTCATATACATCTTATATCATAGAATTTTTATAGCTATCTCATTACATGAACAATGTTTTCTGTTTCCACTCTATGTTTTCAGAACCATGCTCTACTATTTCATATATATTGATACTATCTACAGTATGGAAGTTATATATATATATATATATATATATATTTATCACGGATTCAATCCAGAAATGAATGGATGTTACATTCATTTCTCTCCGCACACCGTTGAAATTATTGTCATTTTTGTAATTTCCTATAATCACCCTTTTCATAAGCTACCTTTTTCCAATATTAAAAAGTGTGAAGATAGATAGTGCCATCTCATTGCGTAATAAGTAGTGAACACAATAACACTTAATTACATGGATTCGCAAACTGCATACAGCTTATCCCTGACCAAACTTGCAATATATATTTTTCAGACAACTATTTCCACCCGATAATACCAATAATGAGTACCTAAAAATAACGGTCTAAGGCTCCCTCCAAAAAATAATTCTTACTCTTCCCTGACATATATAACATATAAACATACATATATATATATATATACAACCTCATTGCGTAATATACACTGAACATTTTTGTACTTGAATATGTTCGAAAACTGTACACAGTTCAGTCTTGAGCACAGCACCCTTTCAATCAGTAGACATTTAGTACAGAAAATCAACAGTAAAAGTCTCCCTCACAGCAATAATGGTCGGTTTTCCGAAAAGATAGATAATCATCTACCACCCCAAGAGGTTCGGGATATCAATTTTTCGTCAATACTCCTACAGAAAGGTGAACGATTTACTATTGCTCTACACCTCGCGAAAAATATTCACCCAAAAAGTCTGCCTCCTCAAACCTAATTTCTAAATGATCAACATATTACCGGTTCTCACTGGGAACCAGGGATAAGTGGGAGACTGAATTTCTACTGAAATATGAAAAGATACGTACTGTTCCACCACCACCCCACTTGGTCGGGTAATTTAATGTTTTCGTCCAGACCTTAGCAGAATGGTATACGACTTCCAATCCCTGCACACTTCGTGAGAAATAGTCACTCCAAAAGTTTCCTTGGAAAAGAGAGGAGAGAGCAAATAAATTCAAATTAGTTGCAAAGGATTGCATTTTATAGACATTTTGAGTGTATGAGAGAGGCGGGCAAAAAAATTATTATATGATGGCCATTTTTCCCGTCTTCATTTTGACTTCCACTTAAATTCGTAAAATATTCATTGGCAAATTCGAGGATCTTCTTCATGAAGTCACTTAAGTGACTGTAGTACGTTACGCAACCTTTCACATCCAGAAACCTGAAAGGTGGAACGGAGATTAATATACCAATAAATTCATCTAATTACACAATAACTTGTGAAGAATCTCATGATTAACCATTTTCAATAGACCTTTACTGCAGAACATTCCCTTGTTTCGTTAGTGAAGGACACAATGAGATTTTTCATCACACGTAAATGTGGATGGAACCCATTCAACTATTGAATAAAGTCATTCATTACGTACTGCACTTGCATTATTGGATGCTTTCCAGCGTTCCTGTCAGAGGTTTTTCTACAGTTAGTGCCTATAAATGCACTGCTGTTATCACTTTCCAAAAATATCGAATTTAAATAGAAAACAGCAATGTACAAAATTGGGACTCATCATGATACCGTAATTTTCCGAACTGCACGTAACTACAAAGACTGAATGTCCAACTTTCATAACATTTCCATTTTATGGTCAATCATTGATATGAATGCATAAGGAAAAATATACAAAACTTCCCAACATAAGATCGCCTCAATACACGTGTGCATATCGGCAAAACATTGGAATTTACGCAGTGCTCATCAATACTCTTCCCCATGAATGTAGGCATTCAGTTATGGAAACACAGACGAAGCCAAGGGTTTTCACAGCACCTTCATTTTCCAGACTGAGATATGAGGGCTGGAAATATAAGCGTAAAATCGGGTAGAAATGGTAATGTTAACTACAGAGAAATTGATTAAAATATGGGATGTAGATGGATTGGATCATTGCTTAGAGTTATTTCGTTCCGCTTTTTGGAAGGAGGTAACATGGACTGTACTACGACTTACAAAAGGAATAGAGGGAATAGATGAGATGGTCGTGATGAAAATAAACGGCACGTTAATGAAATGAATATGAATGAAACGTATGGAAATTTGAATGATATTAAAATACAGTTAATCTGTATAATATATATATATATATATATATATATATATATATAATGTCGATGTTGTTCCTGGTTCCACAGTCACTACTACGACTTTTACTGAAACCAAAACGGAGACAAAGAATGCACAGTATGACAATTGAAAAACCACCTCACTGCTAATGAAACAGGACCTATTTTCCAACAATATGTACTACTGATGAAACTGGGATTATTTATCAACAATCACTACCAATGGTATAGGAACACACAATCCTTCATTACCTTAAAAATACTGTTGAAACTGGGCCCCATGATGAACAAAATTATAATGTTGAAACAGGAATATACATAAATTCGCCATTACTAGTATCGAATTTATGTATATTCCTGTTTCACTAGTAGTGAAACAGGGATTATTTCCTAACAATCACTACTAATAACACAGTAACACACAATGCGTCATTATCACAAAACATAATGCTAAAACTTCTCCGACATCATGAATGACATTATAATGTTGGAACAGGAATATACAAAAATTCATTATGATTAAATTAATCTACTCCTTTCGCATAAATTTATAGAAATAACAGTAGCGTAATGTTGAAACATAAATGGACATTATTTTACTGAAATTAGATGATTAATTGCAATTAGATAAACAGAAAAGAAAATCTATCACGGAACAAATTGAAACTACATTTACTACTTCTCAAAGTAATGTTGAAACAGTATTAGACATTATTTATTTTCAATTAAATAATACAGCTGAACTAGACCATCAATTAAATACTACTAACCATGATGAACAACATCAAAATGTTAAAACAGGAATATAAATAATATCAATAGAATTGAATGAAACTACTCTGTTGTATCAAGTTAAAAATTTTCACGTTATATCGAACAACCAGATCTGTGTTGCCCTGGTTATTATGGGGGTTGCAAAGAAAATATCTGTGAAGTCTCTCCAACCAAACAAAATGGGAGAATATATTTTTATAATTAACTAAAATGAAAATTACATTCACTTCTATAGTCAGTTACGTCATCAATTTAAATATTAAATATGGTAATTAATTCTTATAGTATAGTATTAAAAGCGTGATGGCTTCTTACTTTGTACTCAGGTGTCATCATCCTTTCCAAATAAGCTTTTAAAACAAGATCTATATTACTCGTTGCATCAATTTCAGTTCTCTCGTGCGTTACAGAACTGAGCTATCTGTCTTTCTTTATTGAATAATTCAATAATATCACAACCGATGTCCTCTCCAATACGCATTATAGTTCTAACATTCTTCTTCAAAATGCTTTATGCACTATAGCGCAAACTTCACTTTCTCGTATGACATCTTTTTTCTCCACAGCCTTTTTTCGGTACAGAATCTCAAATGACGATTCCATTACACCAAAAAATCTCTTAATATCCTCCCGTATGGCTTCTTGCTGTTTTCTTTATATATTTCCTTTTTGTTGACTGATTGAAGGATTGGTTTATGAAAAAGGGTCCAATCATTGTATATTCAGTCCAGTAACAAATAGGGTTGTTTTTCAGATTGTAAGATTATTATCTTGTAGTTGTCTTCAATATTAAATTTAAATTGGAACCTATAATTACATTCATTAAAAAAATCAAGGCAGGCAACACGTTATAGATATTCTTTGCACTTTATCTTCTCGAAAACCAGCTGCATTCGTAAATATTTCCATCACGGAACACCTCCTCTTCTATAGCCATCAATTTACGTTTTCTGATTGTGATATTGTCCCTTCTCTGCAAATGGACATTTTTCCATTTCAGTTTCATACAGTCGATGCACCCGTCCATGCTTTGTAGCCAATCTCGTTATATTTTTCTGCAACATCTTTAAATTCTTCCTTCCAGAGGTAAAGGTTGCCATACAGTCCAGTATACAGTTTTATCGTATCTCGTAGAAATCTTTTAAATTACAGTCGAATAGTATCTTCAGCCACCCTTTAATTACTATCCGTTCTTCAAAATCCATCACCTCTTCTTGAGAAGCAGATGAATGCCATCACTTTATTTCAGATCTATTTCCCAGTTTTAGATTTACAATTCTTTTTGTCCTCCATACGCCCAGTTTCCGCTTTACCAGATCGCTACATGCCAGGGAAAATATGAGAAATTGAATCCCGAGTCTTCTTCGAAATTTATTACCCGGATATACAGTTCCATCGGCTGTTGTTTCAAAGTGGTCTTTAATCACTACAAATTCACCTCTCCTTACATTCGGTATCCGTCTAATTCTCCCTTGCCACCTCTGCATCTCTTCTTCCTCTTTTTATCCTCATATTCTTGTAGTTGTTTCTATTACTTGTCGAATATGAATGATAGTTCTGGGTCTGCCGACGCCGGTATTGTCCCAGTTTTCCAAAATACAATGCTTTTTGAACATCCGTGTTGTGCTTTCTGTTGGATCTGACGCCGACGGATGGAGCTCAAAAGCTGCGTAAACTCCAACCAAAACTACGCGTTTGAAAACAATTCAAAAATAGAGAAAGTTTTCTGTGACAGTAGTCTATCGCATCATCTAATCCACCGTGGTGAGCAAGTGATCTCCTTTTGACATGGCAAATTGATTACTACGTTGTTCTTCGTCGATTTCTATGTACCTACAATCTATAACGAGTCCTAAACTACCATTTTTTTGTGGAGAGACAAAAATGATGAAGATGGAAATCAATCTTACTTGATTGTTCCTTCTCCATGATTTGCTTCAATAATGTTAAAGTGTATGAAGAGATAAATACCATGTAATGAGTCATTCCAGTACTGTGATACGTACGTGTAGGATGAGTGTATGAGTGGAAAGGCCCTGAAGAGAAATTGTCACAATTTTATTCTGAACTCACTGTCAAATTATTGGGTAGTGAGTTTGGTTTTCTTATGTTGAATGCTTACTCTAGAATTTGAGTATATAAGTCTTGTCCAATAGGATCTTTACACATATACGAAAAAGTAGAGAAGCCTGTTCTCCTCCCACGTACGTAGCAGGACTTGAACTCCCGATCTCCAAGCTCATGTGAACTGTGGCACTAACCAGTGGGCCACTATGAAGAACGGTGAAAGCATGCGCATAGAATTACTGTATTTTGATTCACTGTACGTCAGTATGTTTACTCACGCTGTACAGCAGTGTATTTTCATTCACTGTAGATTGATGGATTCATATTTACTGTACATCACACTGTAAAGATCATTATTTTCTGTAATTACATAGCAGTGTTCATTCCGTATTTTTCATTGTGTTATTACAATGAAATGTTTCCCTTTTTTCGGACAACGGAAAAGGAGGGACAAAAATAATAAAGGAAAATGGAGAAAGATCCAAGAAGAAACCGGTGATCGAAGACGGCTTCGATATTTCATTCTTTCCACGGAGTTTTCAAATACATAAATCGTACTTCCTGGCGGAGGATCTGCAGCGGTAGAATCTTTGACTGGGGGTGCAAATGTAACTGTGCCTACAACAGCTCGAAGGACCATGAAGTTAGCAGAACGATTTGATAAGCTTTCCTTGTTAATGGAAAAGCAAATTGAGATCTTCAGTTCTTAAATGAATAGCAATATGCCTCAGTCAGAATCTACCTTTATCATGGAGGAAGATATGGCGATGAAATCAATTTACTATCACCAAGAATCTGCCGGTGGATAAATAGTGTCGCACTGTGAGTTGACGTCATTTACAGTGAAGGTACCGAAACTGCAAGTTGAAACGCGAACGATATCATTTAGAGGAAGGGGAAGCTCAACTCGTATCACCAGCATGTAATACTAAATAGATACTCGAACTACAAAGGGACATGTGATATGTTGCTGGAAATTCAACAAGCGGAAGATATTACAGATAGACTTCTATCAAGTGTAACTTCAAAAACGTCGAACTGTTTGACGTCAACCTTTAGGGTAGTTTGCCTTATTATGGAAAAAAACAAGCAACTCTGGAAAGAGTTATTAATTCTTTTTGACCCAATCAACCACGTCCCAGCTTGAAAACACATTAGCTCTCTCAACAGAGTTTTGACCTCGAAGTACAGGGCATCTAAATAATCACCGGCAGCCTTCTTCGGAAAGATGATGAAATCGCAGTCTCTTTTTTGTCCCAGTAATATCCTTTCCCACTTACAGAAGATCAGCTTGTTGGTTCCAGAAAATGGATCACGGGCCAAAAGCCACAGAGAAAAGAAAAAGCTTTTTTTTGTAAGCGCCGCCGCCAAGCTGTTCGTCCTCGTCCGAGTTGAACCAGTTCCTTGTACTTTTTTCTCTCTCTTCGCCGAACCGAAGCTATAACTAACCTCCTCCCTTACTGTAATCAATCCGACACGTGTAGGAAATCCCACCAAAAATACTGGTGAGCCTATGCGAATTATGCACAAGGAATCACCACACGTGTGGGCACAATTCGGGTACAGAATCTCCATCCCATCAAATCAAATCAACAACATAAAATCAAAACAAAATAAAATCACTGCTCTCACACGACCCCATTCTCACAACAGAGCACGGGTCTGTTACTCCGCCAGACTCCGCCCATTTCTAAATTTCTCTTCCTTAGTCTTTCTTCTGACTCATACATGTTTTTCTCTTCTTCTAACTTCTCCTCGCTCATCCTCTCCACAATGTCTTCCACCAACTCAAGTTCGGTTCTTCACCTCTTCCCTCCGAAAGGACCCCCGCAACCTCCAATAATTGCTTCTCGTCGATCACCGTGACACCATCCCATACCAACACCCAATCATCAACCTCCTCTAGACACTTTGCAACTACGACCAACAATTCTGGCGCGGTACCGTCTGGTCCTGACGGATCTCGCCCCATCCCCTGCCGGTTGACTCAAGCGTTCTCCCTAACCAGAGGGGACTCGTCGGCTAGCAGGAGTTTTCGGGGGAAGAGATTCATGACGTGCAAAGACGGTCCCGCCGTCTTCCTCGTTTACAGAATAACCATTTCTCAGAGACTAATGCGTACCTAGGGTGACTTGCTCTTTTTTCCCGGCATGGGCCGTAGTATATCAATCGAAACGCCAGTCACTTAATCCGAGATCCTACCACGCGACCGTGCGCGACAAGGACCAAATTACCGACTTCTAATTTCCGAACTTTATTCTCGTCTATCAATCTTCTATTCTTCTTCTGCTTACGAATCCTCTCCAATCGAATTGAGTGTAACGACAATGTCTCCAGCACCCTCTCTTCTAAAGTTGAGCACCCAACTCTCAACTTCTGCTCTGAAACTTCAAATCTCGGCTTAGCTCCATATAGTAGTTCCAATGGAGGAACAGAACCCGCCAATGGTCGGCGAAGATATCCATGCAGCGATTTGGCTACCTGCTCTTCCCAATCTCCTTCACCTTCGTGTACCATCGTACCAATACTCTTTTTCAACGTTCCTACCATTCTTTCTGCTTTTCCATTAGACATGGGTGCATAGGCGAGCACAGTTTTCTACGTAATGATATGTTCCTTAACAAACCTTTGAAGTGGCATGGCCAAGCAGCAGGAGGCATTATCACTCACGATGGTCTTCGGCGGACTGAACGAGTTCAGGATCTCCTTCTGGACAAAATCGACTACCGTATTTGCTGTTGCATCCTTCATCGCTCTTTCTAATGGCCAATTGTTGAGATATTCGGCACAGATCAATAGGTACTGGGAACTATTGGAAGACTTAGAGAACGACCCAGCAAAGTCAATCGAAAATATTTCGAAAAGGTTGCACAATGGTCGGCTCAGGTTGGTACAGTATTTCGGTAAGGAATTCAATCTCTGACAAGGATCGCAAGATTTCACGTACGCTGCAATGTCGGGGTGCACCTTCGGACACCAGTATCTGTCTGTGATGAAATTCTTAGTCGTGTTGTAGTCCCAGTGCCCCATCAAATCGTGCAAGAATTTTAGCACCTCGACTCTATCAGATGGGGGTACCACCACCTTGGGTCCTGACTGTGTTCTTCTGGAGAGGTTATTCTGCCACATCAGGTATTGCTTGCCTGAACTCCGAATGGCAGCACTTTGGCTCGCACCACCCGCTCAATCCTTATTTCCCAGAAAATATCTCTTTACCTGCCTTATTTAGGGTTCAACTTCTGCTTCTCCCTGCTCCTTGGCCCCCATGGTTACGAAAATCAAGTCACCATCATCTTTATCACTCGGCACCGTATCTTGCGTCTCTCTGAACAAGGAATCGGAGGCTGCGTTTTCTTTTCGGGGTCGATATATGATTTCAAAATCATACTCGGCGAGGAAACCCATCCAACGTGCAAGGCTGCCATGTATATCCTTCTTCTTCAAGGTGTAACTGAGGGCCTTATGATCCGTCACAAGCTTGAATGGATGTGAGGAAAGAAGATGTATGCGGAACTTCTTTAACGAGAATACGACGGCAAGGGCCTCTCTTTCATATGTGGCGTATCTCTTTTCGTCTTCGATCATCGTACGACTAGCAAACTGAATTGAGTGATACTTTCCTTCTTCCTTTTTCTGTGTCAGGATTGTCCCAACTGCAAGAGAAGATGCATCCGTCGCGACCAAAAATGGTTTCTCTTAATTTGGAAACGCCATAACAGGGGGCGTGACCAGTGCATACTTTAACGCGACGAATTCCTTGTCCATCACACTATTCCAAACGTATTCCTTCTTTCCAGACGTCCCAGAATGAAGTGGGGCTGACTTTTCTGCAAACCCTTGTATGACGCGTCGATAATACCCAGCTAATCCCAGGAAGCTACGTAATTCTGTGGCTGCCCTTGGTCGGGATATTTCTTGTATGTCTTGTACCTTCCCTCCATCCCGCGAATCACACACGAATCGACCACGTGACCCAAAACATTGACTTGATACTGGGCAAAGAAACACTTGGAAACTTTCAACTTCAGGTTGGCGGAGGAGACGCGTGCGAGTACTATCTTCAAGTGCTCCAAATGCTCTTCAATATCAGCCGAGAATACTACCACATAGTCAAGGTACATCCTTGCGAAACTCAACCCCGCGAGGACCTGGTCCATCATGCGTTGAAAGGTCAAAGGCGCATTCATCAGACCAAAGGGCATGAGTTCGAATTGGAAAGTCCCAAAGCGACACAAGAATGTCGTCTTCTCCTTAAAGTTATTTCTAAAATGCAACTGTCAGTATCCACTAAAGAGATCGAGTGTGGAGAATACTTCCGCCCCTCCAGATAATCAAAGATCTCTTGAATCTTCGTAATAGGCCAACGATCACCCTTCATCCGTTGGTTTAGTGCCCTATAATCAACACAGAACTTATTCTTACGATCTTTCTTAGTAGTTATTACCACCGGAAATTACCATGCCGACGAGGCTGGGGTTATGATCCCAGCATCCAACATTTTGTCTAGTTCCTCAGGCACCATCTGATTATCCTTTGGGGACATTCTGCAGTCCCTCTAGTAAATATTTTCATCATTGTTCAACTCGAAATAATTCTCTACAGGCACGTCTGCTTGACGAAGGTCGTATAGTTACATAGATACCGTTTCACTGCCGATCAACAATTGAGAATACTTCTTCTGATCATCCATTCCCAGATGAGCAAATTTGGATTCGATTTCCTTCACCATCTCTATTCGCAACTTAGGTTCATCTTTCTCCAGCGACTTCTCACATCCTATTTCCGGTTACTTGTCTACATCACTGTTAATCATGATAACAAACTCGCCTTCCTCGCCCTCCAATTCTTCCTCTGATGACCGAGCGGAAGATGAATCAGACGTGAAATCTTCGCTATTCTTCTCTTCTGTGACGGGCTTTTCCCGTATATAATCTGGTATGAACGGGAATTCGACCGAGTGCTTTCCCTCCATCAACGATACCTTTCTCTTGCCAAGGTCTATGATTCCTCCCAAATCTTCCATGGTAGGGTCACCAATGATTACGTCGAAGGGGGAGCCTTCTACCACCAAGAAGTCAACAGAAACCAAGAGATCTCCGAATGCAACCGGTACTTTTTTCAGAAATCCTACTACGTGTGACTTCACTCCCGTAGCAACCGGTATACTCTTGCGGGTTCCCTTTGGTACCATTGACAGCTTGTCGGTGAAATCTTTGGACAAGACATTCGGTATCGCACCAGAATCCATCAGATCAAACGCCAGTGTACCATAAATGTGAATGTTTGTCACTTTGAGGGTCCTCCATCCGCGAGGAGTGTCCTCTTCTGTCGCTACCATACTGATCTTCTGCGGGAGGCGTCCAGAGAACAACCAAGCTAAATTAATATTCGCATCGACAGCATCACCACGAAGCAGTTGACCATATGTTATACCTGTAGAACTATTTTCCAATTCCGATATGGCATCTTACCGACGCGAATGACCAGCCAAGTCTGCCTTCTTTCCAGATCGAACCGTCTTCTTCTTACTACGTACTGCACGCTTTTCCTTGCGACAGGCTACCGACCTTACCACAGGAGGATGATTGAGGAGATGGTCTCATGGGACACATTAAACTCTATGATTCTTAGTTATGGGCTCCCCATCCGCTTTCCTTTCCACTGCCGTCACTTCATCATTCTCCCCATATTCCTCTACAACCACATTTACCTGATGATCATCATTCACGTTCTCCCTCACTGTTTTACCATTATCGTACCCTTCATCCATCTCGATCACTACATTCACACCCCTTCAGTATTTGGGCGTACGCGAGCCCAACAGGTCTCGACTCCATAACCCATCTTGCCACATTTTTGGCACTTCTTGTCCTTGTTTGGGTTTTACCGGGCAACGATTCGCACCATGATCCAACTTCTTGCAAAACTAACACGTTCGTTTACGATCATCTCTGCCTCAGGATTGACACCGGTCGTAACTCGAGCTGTCGTATACCTGCGGTTGCTGCTATTTCTTCATTTCCAAAGCCAAACTTGCTAATTGATCAGTAAGCGAGTCGATTTTGGCCTCCACATGGGAGACTCTAGCATCAGGTCTTAACATCACCTTTGGGATTTTGATACCCTGAGCAGAATTATGACCAGAAGATGATGAACCTGGTACCAACGCTCTTGTTGAAACCGATTGATATACTTTTCTCCCTTTCTCAAAGCCTTTTATTACTTATTTCAGCGTTTCGTAGTCGCTCGCTCCTCGGTAAATGGCGAAAATGCCATTACCGGTACTTGCATCGCAATATTTTGAAACAACTCGAACTTTGCCTTCTCATTGAACCCCTCCTTGAATTACAAAGCGTAAATTTTCGTTAGCGAGTTGTCCAAGTTGGTTGCGTCTGGGGTTGCTTCCATTGCGGGGCGAATCGTTTTGTCTGGCGCTTCGCGAATCCCGAATTTGTCTACGAAAGCGGTCTTGAAAGCCGCAAATTCCATTCCTTCCATTGTCAACGTTGCGTCCTTCGTGAACCGATCGAAGAAGAATTCGAATGCTGGCCCATCTAGGCGTGCCATGACTTCGAATATCTTCTCCGAATCGTCCTTCCCGCACATCGGAATTGTCTCGAAGTAGAAGAAGAACATTTGAATGTCACCTTCTGTACCGAACACGAGTGTTGATTTCGAGATTGAATCGGCGGTCCTCCACGAGAGTACCATGTTGGTGCCATAAAAGGGATCACGGCCCAAAAGCCACACATAAAAGAAAAAGTTCTTTTTTTAAAGCACCGCCACCAATCTGTTCGTCCTCGTCCTAGTTGAACCAGTTCGTTGTTCTTTATTTTTCTCTCTTTTCGCCGAACCGGAGCTATAACTAACACCCTCCCTTACTGTAATCAATCCAACAAGTGTAGGCAATCCCACCAAAAATACTGGTGAGCCTATGCGAATTCTGCACCAGGAATCACCCCACGTGTGGAGCAAAATTTGG
>JAULBU010009624.1:0-24726 GCA_032358235.1 Odonthalia washingtoniensis
CTCAACCTTCCTCCACATCTTCCTTCCCCTGATCCCTCACACACTGCCAACTGGATCTCACTCTTACCCCCGTCCTTCCGCGACTAACTTACTGCAAAATTTCTCGACATCTTTGCCGTTTCCATTATTGGAAAAATTATTCAGTAACCCTATCTCTTTCCAAAGCAATCACTCATTTGCATGGTGACCAATATGCGGAATTCCTTCTCAAGTTACATACCGCTTGTCTTCTCTTCTGGAGAACTATAAATGATCAACCCACTCCCCTCTCCCGCTACGCCTCACAACTCGAGCTCACATCCATTGCGGTCACGAAAAGCCAATATTCGGACAGGCTCATTCCCTGGCCGCGCGTCGTTGACAAAGCTGTTTCTCCCCCACCTCCTATCCTCCTCTCGAACCCATCACACTTTACCCAATTATCACCTTCACCTCATCAATTCTCGCCATATTACTCCGACATCGCTAATATGTTTCATAATCTTACACTTTCTTACGACCTCTCTGACATTTTCCCCTTTCCCCTATCTTGCTCATCGCGCTTCCCCATCGCTGGTAACCTGCGTAATTAAATTTCTCCACATCCACCACCCTACAGATGAAATGTTTGTGCGTCCGCGCCAAGACACCCTCCCCATGGGATTTAACTGGTCCGTCTCGCTCTCTCAAGAAGTGGTTGCGCAAATAATCAGTAAATCCCACCGTCTATTCCGTTCCTCACTCATCCCATTTAGAATTCATCCGAAGGTTCAGTTCCTGCCCTCGGCCGCTGCTCTATTCCAAATCTCCCAACCCTGCCCTCTGGTTCGGTTTGCCATATTATCGATTACGTGGAAGTCATTTTTGCGGACTAGTTACCTCGTTAGGCTAACAATTGGTACCCGTACATCCGAGCCTTTCTACAGGCGGCGATATTACCAATCGCAACTCACAAATCACCATCCTTCTTGCGCGCAGAAATGTGAGAGACTCAGTTTATACGCCTATCTATCAATCTTTCCTCCCTCACAATCAAGCCGCATCCAGCTAAGTTCCAGAAGCTACTTCAAGAAATTGGCCGTCAATCGGACCTTTCCCTCCCAATCGAAACTTGGCAGCGATGGCTCGAAAAGGTGATTTGGCCGTCCATTTTAAGCCGTCCAGCACTTTCAACATTAAATATCGCCTTCATATGTCCGTCTCAAATGCCGCCTTCCACCGCGAGCCTCCACAATCCAGCAAAATTTGTACCTTCTTACAGTCAGCGCAAGTGATTGACCGCCATCATCACTCTCATCCCTACCATGGTACTGCGAATCAACTCATCCCGGCATACAACCATTATCTCCTTCGACGCATCCACTTTATCAGGGGCTGTCATCTTCGCAACAGTCTAGCACGCCGTCACACACAAACTTTAGTGCACCGCTCAATTCCGTATACTTACGAAACACCTGACACCTGAAGAAGACATGCTTTTGATAATGATGGTTACCCACAATAATTGGCACATGGAAGTCAGACACAAATGGAATCACGGAAGGCGATCATCTACTTCCACGTCAGCACACATCAACGAGCTGGACACAGCTACTGACGTCCTCTCTTTAGACTGGGCAGCTCGTCACGAGTCATGTGGCAAAATAATACCTGTTAACGGACTCCTTCGTCACGCTTGCTGCCCTTTCAAAAAGTAGATCCTTCAAGTTTCCTTTGCTCATCCGTTGCCGCAAACGTGACGCTACTACCCTGGAACTAGGCATTCGCCCTTCATTTCTACATATTCGTTTTAAGGTCAACCACGCAGACAAAAATTCCAGAGCGTCGTTTTAACTCCCTTCTTCAATCCCCCTATTCCTCCCCTACATCCAAGACGTCGCATCGCACTCACACTCTGTCCCTTATTCGGACACCACCGTCACAAGATGGTCAACATTTTCCTTTCAGGCGCCCATACTAGGTAAGGTCCATTCGTATCATTACTACAGGGTTTCGATTCTTCTATCTCTTTCTGGCGTTTGTATTCATTTTTATCTGATGTTTTATTATATATTGGTAATATCTAGATCGAGGGAAGATCATGGAGCTCGAGTTGGGTTTAGGTCGGGGTGCCTTTTCGGTACCATGGAGGTGTTTAGTTTTTGTAACTATTCTTCCTGTCCAACCTCCTTGTCGGAGGCTAAGACAAATCTTCCCACACGTTAGACCAAAGCAAAAATCGGTTTGCATCAGGGGATTTAGTGAAGCAAAAGCGCAATAGCTATTTTGAAGAATGAAAACACTCTTTGTAGCGTAAATGGATAATCAACAAGTGGCAGATCTAGATGGTTGCAAGGGCGACTATAAGCATAGTCCCGCCGCAACATAGGAAACCAGGGTATAAATATGACAAGCACGCTCTTCGACTCGGATCGCAAAGAGGAAACTGATACCTCCCGCATCTCATTTTCCCCTCCATCTATACTCCCCGCCCAGAGTCACCATCATAGCATTCTACCCGTTTTTGTCATTTTCGATCACCCGTAAGTCCACCTACAAAGACACCGTTTTCCCTTCTTTTTCCTGCCACCCACCCTGGGATGGGGTGCCCTGTCGGTACCCTGTAGGTCTTTAGTGTCTGTAACACTAGTCTACCTGTCTAACCTCTTTGTCAGAGGCTAAGGCCGATCTTCCCACATATTACAGTAGACAAAAGCAGAAATCTGTTCGCCTCAGCGGCAAACTCTCAAAATAATATTATGGTTATTGAAGAGTGAAATGGAA
Organism: Odonthalia washingtoniensis; assembly: GCA_032358235.1. Lineage (NCBI taxonomy): Eukaryota > Rhodophyta > Florideophyceae > Ceramiales > Rhodomelaceae > Odonthalia > Odonthalia washingtoniensis. Next base: position 2,743 of record JAULBU010009624.1, read on the forward strand.
GTATGTATGTATATATGGATCCATTTTAAAAGTGTGCAGTCACTTTTTTCAAATCCGAGCTGGACATATCACTGTAACCAAGAACTTGGCGCGGCTGCCGCTTATGTATGCCGTAAAGGACGCAATTTTTATTTTGAGCTTATTATGTCCCTTGCGCAGATGAAGAGTACTGATAAAAGGAAACAGAGATGCAGATTAAAGAGAAAGTAATGAGAGATTAAATTTGTACGAACAAACAGAAGCTATATTGGCTACCGGTAGCCGAGAGCTGGGAAGGGTGGGAGAAGCGTTTGACTAAGAGAAGGACGCGGTTAGGTAGCCCGGTTAGACGACCGACCGACTCCTATTGCTAAAAATTTCCTCTACTGTAGCCACGTATGTCAAGTACAGTTGTAGCTGACAACGTGTAACATGTGCCGTGTAATAGTAGATGACACACTTATGAACTCACTGTATAATCGTGTAAGTCAATAAACACGTCACACTATACAGAACGCATACAAGCCGCCATACATTGAGAGGATACAATATTGCATTTACAACACCACCAAAAGGTGAGGAGCAAAATAGACTCTAGATTACTTACTTTTATTTCTATTGTGCATTCATAATACCATCAAAGAACGAGGGTAATAATAAACCTTTTACATTTATAATAATAATAATATTATATAAAAGACCAGACAGGGAAGGAATTAGGGCCCCGATGAGAGGAGGTAACGGGGAGTCATCGTTGACTGATTTTATTCTGCTCATGTGTTTTAACTTTCAGCTTGCAGAAAATTGTACCTAATGTACAATATTCAATATTACTGGCCACTAGTACAACGTTTGTTGATTGTTTTTCTGCACCACTATATTATGTCAGAAATTGTCATTCCCACAGTGATGGGTCCAGCAGACTCAGACAATCCAAATTACTCTATTAGTTATCTTTCCCCACCCACTCTGACAACATGCACCGATAAATCTCAATGGAGAGAAGACATCAACCTTTGGATAGAGACGGTGCGAGTTAGTGCCACTGAAGGTGGTAAGAAAGCTTCAGGCATTACAGTCACTTTGGGTTTGAATTTATACCGTACTATTGACGTTGGAAAGAAAGAGCTAGGTAAACTATCACTGATAACTGGTGAAATTATCCTGTATGAACCAGCCGAAACTCCCCATCCACAAGATCAAAACGTTTGGGTCCAACAAATTATTGACATGGTTGCAAAAGATTCTATGATAGAATGAATTAAACGAATAGTAAAACTCAACAGAGATGCAAATAAGTGTACTCGACAAAATGGGGAGAGTATCTCTAAATACATCGAACGATTTAACATGGCATCTCAACGATATCTATATGTGACAAACGCATCTCAGGACGGCCCCGAGAGCCAAAATTTTGCTATTACTTTACTCACCAATGCGAAACTTCCTCCCCACACCTTTACCAATTTATTTAATTTAATTGTAAGTACTACAAAGCATAAGGATGGAGAAAATGACGTTGAAGTGCACATTAAAAGAAGAACGTGCAAATTCTATTATTCGCATCTTAACAAAAATATCAAATGGCCAAAATATAGACATTAATCAAAGCAAAACCGGTCTCAAATCATTATCTGTAGCTCTAAAAGCTGGAAAACAGTCAACAGAAAAAGAAGAGGAAAGAAATTTTATCACCCTTACGGATGCCCCAATAATATTAGAAGAAGCAGGTGTGCACGAGAAAGATTTAGGAAGAAATTAAAATCCAGCTGGAATCGCAAATGTGGCTCCCGAAATAAATTCATTGATGGGTTATAATCAACGTTCATATGAAAGAAGAAAACATGGTCGGCAACAGGGAAATTGGTCTAACAATGGACGAGATGATGGAAGGCGGATCAACGAACCAGCAGACTTAAGAAATATCAATAGAAACTAACCCATGCGCAGAAGATAATTGGAGACAAGAAACAAACGTCCCTGATACGAAGATATCGATTAAAATGAACGTCTCACAAATAAACGACAAAATACACAAGAACAAAAAGGACCGCTTTTTCAGTATTGGGTTCGAATCAATCATTTAACGATTCGAACCCGATTCTGGATGAGGGAAGTCCTACCTCGACAAGCAGCATATCTTCAGCCTTTCAACTTTGTCAAGCAATGGGCATAGCGCTCAGACTCGAGCCATGTTCTCGATCATATGAACGAAGATGGGGATTTAAATTCAATGGAGAAAGCCAGGTGGTAGAAACCTGGACACTCTACACACAAGACTTGGAAAATCAAAAGGTTACTATTGAATTCCACTTAACTGACGATCACAGTCCACTTATTATTGGCCCAGATTTTCAACAAAACGCCATCATTGACAATGTTTCTTCAACTCCATATATATAATTCAAAAGAAAGTTTGACAACAACACAAGAACAATGCCAACCTACATCAGAAGTACAGACAGTCTAAATCACAGACTCAGATTATCAGTAATTGGATCAATGCCCACTGTAAAGAGTCTTTTAACTTCACCACGTAATATTCATACACGTGTAAAGACTTTGGCAAACTGCCTGTACCGACTGACACATGCCCCACCGAATGAGCTGATCCAGCTATGCAAAACGGCTTACAGACGATATTAAGAAACACATTGAAGAAATTTTCAAAAATGGCGAACTAGCTTCTACGGAACAACATGAGCTCCGCTTATTGGAAAATATAATTGGCTCTAGGCAAGTGACTGCTCGTGAAATTGAAACTTCACCAGACTGGGTACGCGAAAAGGCCTTGGAATTAGAATTGAAAAATTGGAAAGGCGCATATCAGATCATTAAAAGACAAGACCTGCCCCCAAATGCCAACATCATCTCGTCACACGTTGTTTACAAGGTAAAGAAAGGAGAGGATGGAACAATTCGTCTAAAAGCTAGGTTAGTTCAACACGGTCTCAGAGACGAAGAGAAAGAAATTATAAGAAAATACTCAGCCGCTGCAGACATGCTGCTCGCAAGACTCATCGTATCTATCTCTACGGTAATGAAATTTTCAATTGGAGCTTCTGAGGTTAAAGGATCTTACATGAGGAGCGGTCCCATCACCCGAAACGTAAATGTTGTCCCACCAAAACATGTACAGGATGACAGAGCAACACTTGTGGAATTTAATCAGTTTGCCTTATGGAATTATTAAGGCTGGTCGCCATTGGGGAAAAACAACAGAAGATTGGATAAATCAGGAGGAGAACCTGAAAGGAGTACACTTGTCAGGCCAAATATTTATTAAACGAGACAATGGAGATCGACTGCAGTTGGTGGTCGCAGGACCGTAGACGATTTTCTCGTGATAGGCAAAATGGAGGAACTTACGACATTCATGGATAAATTATGTGAGCGATTCGAAATAGCATTAGTTGGATACGGACCAACTCTAAAGTTCAATGGATGTACCATAACATAAACAGAAGAATCCTTGCCTATTTCAATGTACGATTATCTAAAAAGATTAGAGCCACTACAGTTGTCACGATTTAGAGGAGTAGATAGTGATTCAAAAGCATTGATAGACGAATTAGCAGCATATAGAAGATTTGCCGGAACCTTGATGTATTTGGGAAATGCAGTATTACCCCAATCAGCCTATGTGACTTCTTCAATGCAACAAAAACTTGGAAATTTGCGTATTAGCCATCTCGTGGATGCAAACGGAATGATGGACGAGCTTTTGAAATTAGAACCATATATCACCTTCCTTAAAATGCCCTTTCCTACTAAAGTTAAACTCATCTCTATGTCTCACGCTGCACACGGCGGTTCGGGATCAAAATATGGACGAACTGGCAATATATGTGCATTACGAGTGGAGTGTCCAAGTATTCAAAACCCTGTCTTTCATTCTATCGGATGGACAAGTCACAAGCAACGCCGCATATCACACTCATCTTTTGGAGCAGGGATAATCGCTTGTGCCGACATTGATGATAGAGGGTATCATCTCAAAGCCACCATATATGAGATCTTTCAAACCTTAAAATTAGCTCACAAAGTAATAATATACAGCAAGGCATTACTTGATACTGTAACCACCCTTCATGAGAACCGGGAATATAGACTTAGAAAAACGGTGTCCAGAATTAGGAACTTTTTGAATCTAATAATCTCGACACTATACGCTGCATACGTGGCACGTAAAATTTGGCCGATGCCTTCACAAAGAGAAATGTAAATGCATGGACAAACTCAATGATATGATATATAAGGGCCTGTGGAATGTAGACACGTCACAAACTCGCGCTCACGAGTCAGCCGATTGGAAGTATATGGTTAAACCTATTTCATTCCAATGTGGGGAGTGTGGCTGACAACGTGTAACATGTGCCGTGTAATAGTAGATGACACACTTATGAATTCACTGTATAATCGTGTAAGTCAATAAACACGTCACACTATACAGAACGCATACAAGCCGCCATACATTGAGAGGATACAATATTGCATTTACAACACCACCAAAAGGTGAGGAGCAAAATAGACTCTAGATTACTTACTTTTATTTCTATTGTGCATTCATAATACCATCAAAGAACGAGGGTAATAATAAACCTTTTACATTTATAATAATAATAATATTATATAAAAGACCAGACAGGGAAGGAATTAGGGCCCCGATGAGAGGAGGTAACGGGGAGTCATCGTTGACTGATTTTATTCTGCTCATGTGTTTTAACTTTCAGCTTGAAGAAAATTTTACCTAATTTACATATGTCTAGACTCCATACCTCGAATTTTCTTGAGGTATGGCGATTTTTTAGGCTCCGTCAAAAGCTCTAACATCGACTTTTCTCGAGGTAAGAATCATTTAGAGACCCACATGTCCCAGCCAATGATGGAAAGACAATAGATCAAATTTGAAAACTAATGTAACCAGTGTAAGCAGCACAACGGTGCCGTTCTTTTTCATGAAAATCAGACTCCGTTTTCAACAGCGATGTGAGCTACACCTCTTTCTCTCCTCGTCAAAAACGGAACAGCTAGGTCCCTCTATTACCACATCCTGCCCTTCTTTCCATCTTTTACTTCCTCCCATCCCTCCCTTCCTACAATCCTGCCCTTAATCCCATCCCTCCCTTCCTACAATCCTGCCCTTAATCCCATCCCGTCCTTCCCCCGGTCCATAGCCATTATCAAAAAACCGACCTCAGAGCCATTCTCAGCGAAGGCAACTCCCACGCCCTTAACATCCCATGCACCTACCACCCCGTACCTCAGTCGATCTACATCACCAATTCGTCCGCCGAGCACATCTATTCAACCAACTGCAAGCCATGCTCCGATAACTGCGCTTCCATCAACTTCGACGCAATGACCACCGGCCACAGGGAGACAATCACCAACTACAGCGCGCACCAGACCTATGCAACCAATAACCATCCAAATTTCATCATCGCAACCACCAATAACTATTAATCAACCACAACACACCCCAAGTCCATCTCTACCAACTCACAACCAACTCACAAAATACCAGCCACTGTTGTCTCATCCATCAGCGTCACAACCACTCGCTCCTGTTCACCAACTCCGAGATGTGGGAGTCCCGCAACCAACAAGGCGATATCAACCTTCGCAACAACTAAATTAATCGCCATGTCCACGCGGCCTTACCACACCGCCACATCGACTAACCCAAGAGTGACGCATTCCGCACCCGTGCGCCGACAACACAAGCTCCAGGACCGAAGACATTTCCCGATTCTGTCTTCGACTGAAAATATACGTTTCCTGACCACAATATCGGCAATTCGGAGGTGGTAGACGACGCTGTTGTAGACTATGGAACGCTAAATCGACTCAGTGGTGCTGCATCTCACGCAGGACTTTCCGTCCCGCGTAACCTAAACGGAAAACAGGCAAGTGCAGTCAACCTGTTGAAGATTATGTGGCCTCGAAAAGTGTTTTGTCTACTTGTTGACGACTTTCAGCGCGAAGATTCTGGCTTGGAGTCGGAACCGACGTTCAGTCTATGGGCTTCTTTCTTATCAGTGGTTTTGAAGGGATGCTTCTACAACTGCGACTCTTTTGCGGAGATGTATGCGTTTAAAGAGGAGTATGGTGACACGAATGAGCTATTGGCCGAAGCTGCTTTCATGGGAATGAAACGAGGCATTTCTTGTTCACAGACGCCTGGCGATGATCGGTGCATCCTAAACGGTGATTATGATCTGGAGGCCGGCGAGGATCGGACCAAAGACTTGGAAGACTGGGAGACTCTTGTCACAAAGTTGACTATTAGTACATCCCTCGATCGGCTGCGTTCATGATCGATGACGATCACTACGAGAAACAGGCAGACTCTGGTGCGATTGCAACTCAGAAAAATCCGAGGAAGGGGAGGAGTGGGCCTTTGGTTGATGATGTGTGCTCGGTGGACATTCGTCTCATCGCATCCATGACTGTAATGCGCAGAGAGGAAAATGGGCTGTTGGCTTCGGTGCATCGGTTAATAATCCGATTGAATGTGGAGGGAAAGAAGCCTTCTATTGTCTTTTTTGACAGAGGATATTCTTTGATTCCGGTCATAAGTGAGTTGCATGCTGAAGGTATATGTGTCTTTGGCACAGCGCAGGATTACGAGCTCCACACAAACAAACAAGGCCCTTTCCTTTTTTCGGACAACAAGGACCGGCCTACAATTCTTCACAAGCATCGTTACAAGAACAACGCGTGAAGCACAGCCCAAGAGCCGTTTCATAGACATTTCGTTGAGGTGAGTGGCCGTGGCTGTTACTTGGAAATGTCGGAACAAGCAGTGAACGAGAATCTGACAGCCATCGCTCGAGGAAATGGTTGACAAGCAGGTACCGGAATCACTGTCCTATATTCCTCCAATTTGGAGGGCACTGAACTTCTCCCTTGTTGCAAGCGCTGGAAAATTGTCTTCCAGCCCGAACCCTCCAATCAAGGACGTCGTGATGCTTTCGCTGCATCCAGGATGCCGTACAAAGAGTCCATCGAAGCACGGATTTTGCAGCCGTTGTTGAACGATGAGTTGCGGCAGGTCACAGGGGCGCAAGTAACGGAGGACTGGTATCTCATGCGCTTTGGTCGCATCACAAGTACTGGAGAGGTACGTATTCTCACACTGCGGAGTGCAAGTTCCACGGTACGGAAAGAGACAAGCAGCGCAGAGGCGGTCGTACAGTCTGCTGGACTTTGGCAGCAGAGAACGAGCACACTAAGTGGAGTCTTATATCCGTATGGTTGGTGAGGCCCCTAGGCGGTGGGAGTATTGGAGAAGCTCTTCGAATGTGGCGCATCAACAAGCCAAAGACCACCGCGAACCTACCTAATTTTATGATGGACTGCATGCATGGTGATGAAACTAGTTTCTTTCATTACTTCGCTGGAAAATTTGATGTTGGCTTCATCACTCAAAAATGCAGGATGCCTGCATCCGTGATTGCGGAAGGGACACTCGACCGCTCCATTGATGTCTTGGCAGCTTCAATGGATGGCATGACAGTTTTGGTCGATGTCATTGCGCTGAAAAACCAAGATGCATCTGCGTTTCTGACCTGGAAGAATGTTTCGGAAGCTCCCGCCTCTTCCGATATGCACAAGACCATCATGGGATCCATGGCTCGTTCAGTTGTTTTGAATGCTGCCTCACAGAATTCTGATATTCTTCTGGACGCTGGCGTTGATATCAAGACTGCAACAACAGAGAGCACCACATCTGCAGCACATGCTACCATTTTAGCGATTCAACGCTCATCTATATCGCAAAAAGAAAGGAGTCTTTGGGACTGCTTTTTCGGAGACGCAGTGTATCGTCACTTGGTCTCATCACCACACCACACGCAGTTCAAGCTGTCTAAATCCAACCTAGTAGCCGAGGCTAAGCACTCAATTGGGTATCTAATACTCGACTTTATTATGAGACCTCGATATGTGGATATAGGGTAGAGGGTAGTGAATAAGGTTAGTTAGGAATTACCGCGGTCTTTAGATGAGCGGGGTAAACAGGATCCCTGCTACGGCTAAGTAGCTTTGCGAGTTCTCTGGTTTGAAGCAGTGTTAGTGCTCCGTCGATTCAACTCAATCTACAAACAATCGGGCTCGCTTTAGTTCGTGGGGATTATCTCTGCTCCTCGCCGCTGGTGTTGGCCAGTTCGTGGTTCCGGTTAGATATCTCTAAGCCTGGGTCTACCTTTCGATAGTGTGAGATACTTACTAGATGTAGCGTTATTCTGGGGTTCCAGTTGTCTGTAATAAATGTCTACCTTTTTATTAATTTCATCGTCTTGATTATCGTGACGGTATGTATACTAGTTTTGAGGCAGAATGAATGGTAAGAACACATGTAGTGTGTTCCCACTATAGTCGAGGATTCTATACTAATTGTTCAATTATATATTTCTATCCTATCTCTGGTCATGTCCCCGCGTGTCGCTCCGTACTTGGTACGCGTGAATCCTGTTTCTGCCAATCTGGCATAGTGTAACATTCTATCCCTCGTGGCGCTGTAAAGTGTCTTTTTCAACGTGTCAGTACAGTACATTCCGTTCACCACTCTTTGCATTCGCTAAGTGCATGTGGGTACTGTGGTCGGTGGTAATCATCCTCTTGCATGGAGTGCTGTCTTTTCTTCCTGCTATACTGTCTTGTACAGTTACACGTATGGCAAATTGCAACATTTTGGGTGACCTCCCGCCGCTCTAGGTTGTACTATTCTGACTGTCAAGCATCATTCGATTCGTACCTTTTTCCCTTCCCGTGTCACTTTCTTCAACAATTATCCAACTTCAATCGGGCACGCGTCTCCGTTCTATTCTCCTCTCCGTAGGATTTTCTTGCGTTCTTACGTACATTCCCTTATCATGTAGTTACCGTCCAGCGACTTCATCTTTATCAACGCATATCATCGATAGCGACTTAATCATCGTCATCGATTCTATATCATCATCATCATTATCATCATCAATTTCACCGTCAATAGCAACACAATCTTCATCATTAATATCATCATTAATATCATCATCAATAGCAACATAATCGTCATCATCATTATCATCATTAATATCATCATTAATATCATCAATTATTAATAGCAACATAATCATCCTCATCCATTAATAGCAACTTAATAGAAACATAATCATTATCACATAATCATCACCAGCACGTATCGCACCATTATCATCAGCACATCAGTCAATATCGTCAATCATTAAGGGCACCATCATTCTGTCGTTCGAACTTTCGTAATCGAATCGAGAATCTCGATTCGACAGAAGCACCATGTCGCTGTTTTGGAAATATGCCACGCCCTTCATGTGAAGTCAATTGCAGAAGAAATTATATACGCCGTCCTTAATTCATACTCCGCGGCCGTCTTAGAAGCACATATGGACGAGCTAGTCACTATCGTCTCCCCGAATGTCTTCTTCCTCTATCAAAAGGCAAAGCAGGTGATCATACCACCATAGATGGATGGTAACTACCGACATGCTCAGAACAGACCCAGTTTTCTATACAGCAAAATGCTGTGGCGAGCCGTAGACAAGCACATTCGCGACCGAGGTTTTTATGAAAGCGGTGCATCCCTCACCCCTGGACCGCATGCTCTGAGCCGAAGGTGAAGCTTTCCGTCGACTTCATGTCCCGGTATCTCACTCATATCGAATCCGGTTGCGGGAGTAATTTAAATCTATCTCAGTTTGTGACTCTAAGGTTTTTGAACTACTTTTTGTACAATTCGTACGTTTTTCATCGCATTCTGTTTGTAGAAGATACTCGACGCAAGACGTCAAGGCGCGAGCAATGATGGACAAATATTGACGTCCTTTCATCGCATTTGGAAGAAACTTTCGCTTCGAGGCTTCGTGGCAGAAATCAACCGTGGGATTGGGCATGAAGGCTCGACTCTCTTGCTACCGGGTACTTTTGGTATGTCACTATCTGCAGTTGCTGAGGAATGTACGAAGCGCTCATTCGTGGGTATGGAGTTCGCACCAGTCACGCGAAAGCCGTGGCCAAGGCGAAATAGGTGCAAACTCGCTGATGAAGATGAATAGAGAGCGCGGAGTGTCGAATCAAACTTTGATTCGATACATGGCGCGAGTGGTGTGTGTGATACCACCCAAAATGGTTGCTGATAAACGATGAAGGTTTGTTGGTGAAGAAATATTGGGGATGATTATTGTTGAGGAGAAGTGTTGATGATGAATGTTGTGGATGATGGTTTGTTGATGAGAACGAAAGGTTGGCATCGTTGGTAATGAAGGATTGTTGGTAAAGTAGAAAGCGTCACTTCGATGACTGTAGAAAAGGTTGAAACAGTGAACAAAGTTGTTGAAAGATAAGGGCAGTAATAAACAATAAAGTTCATTAAGGAAGACGATGTTGTATGCGATGACCAGAGTAGAAAAGAGAGAACAGGCTCAGAGAAGTTGACGAAAGAGAGGGACATGACTCCAATAAAGTAAAGAGGATGATTCGCGCGGAAAGTGAAAGAAGGGAAGAATATACATAATCATGCAACCCACAAGAAATCATTGACACTGTATACTGGAAAAATTTATACCAAAAATCAACAGTATTTACAGGTGGCACATCACCTGAGAATACAATACTCTCATGCAGTTATGGAATCATGATACTGTACTCGGATAAACTTAACTACATGGCAAGTTACGGGATAAGGGGATGAAAACCTGAAGCTCTACATATGCGATTTCACACGTATGTATTATTAATTCGAAGGATCACTCGAATTAGAATCATTGATCTTTACGCAATATTTCTTTCTCGTATCATTTATTCGAATCTTGTTCGCATACTTAAATACTGCCTCGATGAGGATGGGAAGAATAATAAGAATAAAGGCAGATATAAGAAAAGAACCACACCGCACCTGAAGAGGACAACCAATTGCACTTAACGGTCAATTACTGACTGAACGGGGAAATATCGTCGACAACACGCACTAAGTAACTAACCACTACCGCAGGGGGAAATAGATCCCACGCGCACATCCGCGTGTTCAGATCAACCAGCTAAGAATAAAGCCCAATGGGGGACATTAGCGTGAAAATCGACCACAACTCCCGCGACGATACTCGATTGTATCAGGGTAAAAGAGTCAAAGCGTGTATCAAAGGAAACATGTCACTGTCACACACTGAAATCTCCAGATCTCTTAATGACTCTTCATTTATTTATTGTTGTACCCAATAAAGACAAGTAGCCTTCGGCTATCCGCCGTTTTGACACAGAGACTTTTGACGGAGTGGCAGCATGAGATGAAGAGAAGGAAAATGCGCCGTGTGTGCCATGCACATCTTATGAAAACGACGCCCAACAAAGAAGCCACGTCTATTTGCTTACGTGTGCAGCAGTTGCGACGATAGCACGCTTTGCACCAAGACACCGACTGATGGGCGTCGAAAAATTTGCTGGATCAAATGGCATTCGAATCAACGCATCAATCTTTAATTTTGATTAAAATTAAAGTCTTTCTACAGGTCAAACCTCAAGGTTTCTTGAGGTATGGTTTTTTAAGACGCTCCCATTGACAACGAAATATCTCTGGAAGTAAACACACGTTCCGTCCCATTTCTTTTCTACACAAACGTGGAACCCGTCTGCTTCTTCGAGTGTCGCTTAATTCCGAAGAAGAATCCGACGTGTAATCTCAGATGCAGTAAATCTGCCTCCTGGTTGGATACATGTTAGCCGATACATGATAAAAGATAGTACGGTTATGATTACGTTGTGATGAAGATCAAGATGATGATGATAATATAATATAGATGAATAAGATTGTAGTGTGAGGAAGATGACGGTGATGTTGTCATACTGGATTAAGATAATGATAAAGGGAAGATGATGGTATGAACAAGATGATGATCCATGGAAGATGATGATATGAATTAGATGATGATATGAACAAGGTGATGATATGAATAAGATGATGGTATGAACAAGATGATGATATGAACAAGATGGTGATGAAGTAAGAACGATGAGAGCTAAGGATTAGGATGAGCGATATGAGCACGAAGTTTGATACGGATGAACAATTAGGCTTTCCGCCAGTGGCACACTTTGCCACAGTTAAGATAAGTATATCGTAGATACGAGAGTATATTGATATATGTTTATTGTATGAGATGGTTGATGAGATGAAAGAAGTGCAATAACGATGAGATAATTCGATTTATATGATCTTCAGTTTGAGACTTGAAGATCAGCATCGAACTGTAAATATATTAAAGAGTGTGCATATGCACAAGATTACAGTGTCTTCGAGCTTGAAGTATACGCTGTATGATGATTGTGTGCACGAGTTAATGTGTCCGTTTCATCATTCCCCCGATTCGATGTGTTATGAATCGAATGAGATCGTAAGTGTGTATATGAGTACATAGATTGGAATGATATCTGTGGATTAAATTAATTGTTGAGTATGATAATTCTATATATCTCAACGCGTGAGTTCCAAGATGTTGTTTGAGAGAAATTAAGAGAAACTTGTTACTCAGAAAGTGATTGTTCAGCAGGGCGTAATATCCATTGCTCGCAGGTTGGATGTGCTTGCTATTTGTAAGTACATTACGAAGAGCGGCTTGTGACATCGGTTTGGTTAGCCCGTCCGCCAGATTGAATTGGGAGCGAACGAAACAGATATCGGAAATAGCGCCAGACACGTAGGCTTGGCGAGCAGCGAAGATGTCCAGCATGAGTCGTTCTTTGCTAATGCGGTACCCTTAGAAATTGTATCGAAAAGGGACTTGTTATCCGTGAACAATTTCAGGGGCACCGTTCTTGGAGTTAAAGTCGATATCTCAGTAGGCAAGGAGAAGGATTCGTCGAACATGTCGCTAAAAGAAATGATTTCTGCAGCCATTTCGGAGCGAAATATTCGACGTGATTTGTAGTATCGAAAGCTTAGAGGTATCACCTTGTCCGAATTGTCGCCCAGGAATATAATATATCCGAGTTGGGATGACATGTCAGAGTTGTTGGCGAAGCTCACTTCTGCGTATCCATAGAGTTGAAGGTTGGAGGTATCAACTTGTGGGAAGAGGATGGAGATGTTGTTGTTGCGAGCGTAAGAGGTGGCCTTGTTTAAGATTGATATACATTTGGAAGTAGTTGATCGGAAGGTTTCTTCTGTGATTTGCGCAAGACGGCTGATTTTGAAGCTACAGTCAGACCTGTTATGTGACAATCAGGCCAGCTTCATTCGCATGCTGCAGAAGTCGGAGAGTGAGGTGGTTGCGTCACAATTTCCAATTTCTTGAGGTAGTGATGTTGAGATTGTTGGAGTTGACCTTGAATATATTCAAGTCAAAAACCACTGAAGTGAGCAGGAAGGGGTTCGTGTGGTGCCATGTCGAACTTGGACCGAGTGAGCTGGAAAAGGTTCTTGAATTCCATGTTTCCAGCCCGCAGTAAGTCGTCCACGTAACATCCAGATAAACCACAGAGGGCGCCATTAAGCATAAGATAATGGAAAGAGCTACCAGACTTGAGATGTTGCATCTTGAGATCGCTTGCATGATATCGTGCGAGTGTGTGGAACCACAAGTCGCCCTATTCGCATAGTCTATACAGCGGTCCTAGAAGTTGCATGCATTGATCAGGTCGAAGTTCCAATTCGGGCATCGCGGAGTCCAGTAAAAGGCCACGGGCGAGGGGAAGAGCCGATTGCAGGTAAGCCTGTGTGGCATCGGATTTCCAAGCGTTAAAACCGAACTATGTAGCGAGAGCTAAGAGTAGACGTATTGATTGCGGTTGGAGGGTCTGGCTGGAGTGCACCATGAATTCCTTTAACTTGTCGTGATGGCCGTCAATGACCAAGCGTGCTTTGTACTTTAACATGCTATCCGTGGTCGATTTGATGGCGAGCAAGAATCGGCCCGGCAGGATGTTGGCATTGTCGGGAACGTCCTCTTTCAAAATGACTTTGAAAGTTCTATGTTTGAGGAGGTTCTCTATTTCCAAGCGACGGGATTTTGCCATTTCAGAAGTTTTTGAACGAGGATCAGATTTGCGTAATACTTCGGTCATGAAGATTTCCTCCGTTGCCGAGGGGATTTAAAGCGTCCAAGTGAACGTAATAATTGCTGTAGAAATGTTGATGAAAGTAACTAGGGGTTCACATATGGCTTAACTTGTGTCACGTTGAATGGGAAGATGTATGATTTTTTGGATCCCTGACGAAGACGAGCTTGTTGACTTTGTTGAAATATATGACAGGAAAAGGGCCGATGAATTCCCCAATCCTATTGTTGACGAGCTTTTCTTGCCAGATGAGAACAAGGTCACCATGTTGGTAGGTGCGATCGGTTCCGCGTGGGGTTTGATGTTGAAGGGTGCATTTTGTCCTCATCTGTGCCATGAGTTGTGCCATTTCGGTCCGGGCGAGTTGAGCAAGTGATGCCCTTTCATCAGTTTAAGGGCGCGGTCTTGAAGATGATGGTACTGAAATTTGCGGTATATCGCCAAATACTAGTACCGTGGGAACTGAACCTTCAGGTTTCAGGGTATCGATCATGGCTTTGACTGCAAATGCGAGGCAGAGGTCGAAGTAGGCTTTCGGTTGTTCGATGATCATCTTTCGCATGGTGTTACGAAGGGGTTGGTGATAATGTTCACCAATCCATAGGCTATGATAGGCCTCAATACCAGCATGTTCCACGGAAGTGTGGTGTTGTTCAGCTAAATGAGCAAATGATTGACCGAAATTCGTACCTTGGTCGACTATTATGCGGTTTAGCATACCGGTATAAATCGCCAACCAGCATCGTAGCAATATTGTCCAGACATGTGATGTGGATTGATTGTGTAATCGAACCGCGGCGCTATATTTCGTGCCTTCATAAACGATGTGAAGCACCTGGTGACCAAACAAGTAAACCACATCCATGAATATGCGCTCGTTGAAGCGTACGCTTTCGGAACCGAAGTATGGCCGAAATCGGAGAGGTGCATTTTGAACACGTTGGCAGAGATCGCAGCGCAAGCCAATGTCGATCAAAGTTCGTAGAGTCTCCTGTTCGGCTTTTTCAGGACAAGCGCGTTTCAACGGGGTGAACAATTTTCCAGCTGAAGGATGAAAGAACTGACGATGCAGTTTGATGTGCTCGTTGCGGGTGAAGTTGACGGTGTAGAGAAAATTTGGTCGAAGATGAGCGTAAAGATGACCCGATTGTCCGCGAAATAAAGGAATGAACCATAGCTCAACGTATGAAATTACGTCTGAGTTTGGGTGTTTCTCAGGTGTGCGTCGAGCCAGCTTATGATGAATATTATCGATCATAATCTTGTTGGAATTGAGGATGCCTAAGCCAACGAGAGTGGGTATTTCTGCGTTGACCACTTCCAGTTTCACAGAGATAATTGCAGTCTCACGTGGGGTGTCCAAGTCAAATTCTGCTTGTCCTAGAGATTGACACTTGGCCGCTGCGAAAGTGAAGCGTAGCGCTGAGGGGTCGAGGGGTTTAGGCTTGAGGTTGAATGACTTTAGAAAATTATGATAAGTGGTGAGGCTGATGACTGACCGCGGGGCTCCAGAGTCGACGCAGAAGCTGGGTGTCTATGGCAAGTTGTGAAGGGTGGGATCGTTTAGATGAATTGTTGTGCAGTCAATTATGTTGGTTTCTGAAGATATGGGTGATATTGGATTAGATGTTGATGGTGAAGTGGCAGTATTGGTGAATTCAGAAGGTGCACAGTGGAAGGAGAGATGAATGAACTGTGAAAAGATTTTATCATCAGGAGTTGGAAGTACGGATGCTGTGTCAGTTGATGTGGTATCCTGATGATCGGTTGTGTCTGAAGGTTAGGCCATTGTAGTGTCAAAGGTTTCGTGAAAGTTGTTGATGAAAGTAGAGTTGGCGGAATAATCGTCCGAAGTTTTCGAGGGATATGTAAAATCCATCTCGGTATGGGCAACCATTTCTCCCATAATATGGCCTAGGTCATCACCATCCGTCAGTCGTTGTGTTGTGTAGGATCGAATTGATCCGGTGGCGCGCACTTGTAAGCAGGTGTCTACGGCACAAGACCACATCATCTGCAGGATGGAAACTGAGATTGAACGTTTTGATTGCGACGTGTGTTGGCATGAGCAGCTTCATTATTGCCTAAGTTGGATCCTTGATTGTTAGTACTGTTGTGTCTGAAATGGTTGCAGTAGTTTTGGTTGCAGTAGTTGTATGTTCGGTTGGTATTATTGCGACTAAAAGGTTGTCGAGCATATTGACCGTATTTGGTGATGATGATGTCTGAAGTTGGATGAACAGTACAAGTCATTTGTTTTTATTCGTGTAAAAGAGGCATTGTGCCGAAGAAGGAAGATTTGAAAGAATTATATTTGAGTCCCTGTGACAAGAGCTGCGTTCTTGGAGTGATTGACCATTCAAAGGTCGCAACGGCCAAGCTGAGAATGCGTAGTTTGTGCGCATCATTCCGGAAGCTTGGCTGACATTGTGGGGAGAGGCGGTCTATGAGAGCGATTAAGGTTTGGATGCCTGTGCGGTCATCCTCGATTGCTTTCTCTTTCATGAACGTGCGGAGGTGTAGATTGTCCATTCGAGTTTGCCAATCTCCATGCGTCGCTATCATACTTGCGCAGCATAATTTCTACCAGTTCTTGCTAGTCTTGTCCCAGAGTTGCGTTGATAAAGAAAAGGAACGAGCGGGCTCGTCAAAACAGTTGACGAAAAAGGTTGATTCCTGGACGTGCGTAAGGTTGAGTTGTTGAGCAAGGTTATCGTAATCTCGGATGGTAAGGATTATGCTGTCGTCAGTACCACCCGTCAAAATACTGTCTTTCAAATAGATGGCTATAGATGTTGAGAATTTGGTGCTGTTGTCATAAGATGTGAATGTAGTTTGATTATTTTCAAGTTGTGGCGGAAGGTGTTGCTGGTTAGGATTTATATTCTCCTGTCGTGTAGGAGGTTGAGCGGGAGGTTATTTGATACGAGGTGCACCTGGAGACCTCGACCATGGTCGTCGCGTCACGTCAAGCATTAATGTGTCCGTTTCATCAGCGAGCTTCCATCATATTTGCATAATGGCCACAGACAAAGTAGCTGTGCTTGGTAACTTTTTGCATCAACTTAAATTGAGGTACACAGGAAGTCTAGACATATTCAGTATTAATGGCCACTAATACAACGTTTGATGATTGTTTTTCTGCACCACTGTATTATGGGTATTCAAGTACACTAAAAGGAAGGAAATTTTTTTTGTACTGATCGGAAAATATTTTTTGGTTGATCTGATTGGCTAATGGAAATGGAAAAAAATAATCCATCAGTAGGACCTTTTGAACTCATCACTGGCCGGATGGGAAAATTTTTAGGAATGGTGAAATTTACATTTAATGTGTTCGAATGTGCTTGCAGAAAGTATGACGAACATGACATACAAGATGACCATAAAAGACACAACGAACATGAAAGTTAGGACAAACATGACGGACAAGAAATTCAAATACAGCCCTTACAGTGCGGGAACCAATTCTGAAGTAGATGTCGTTCGATATACTTTTCGTGAAAAGGATGCATAATTTCACATGGTTTGCTTTGCCACCCAGACATTCGTGGAACCTGGGTACTAAGAGGGTGCTTGTGAAAAACAATGCTATAACAAGATGATGAAATCGGCTGCAGATAGCACGGGAAAAAGCAACAGGCGAGTCTTGTCGCATAATGATGGGCCAGAACAATCCAATAGCTCCCAATCCATATTGATAGATTGGCTGACTACGCAAGGAAATTAAAGAAATTGGAGAGGTGCAGAAAAGAATTGTGGAATCACAAAGGAAGCCTTGGCGTCGTCAATTTTAAATATTATGAAGGTCAAAGGTATTCTGACAAACAGATCTGTCAATAACGTTGTTGACAAAGTTTAAACAATGGAAACATCTTTCAAGAAAGCAGTAGACTGGCTTGACGGGACTGGGGCTGGTGTAGACAACGAAGAAAGTATCAAAGCATATGTGACAAAGCTGTGTCCTTACTTTTACGAACTTGAACCCTTCATGGTTGATTATTCATGTGTCATACCAATCAGCACTGAAGAAGATGTCATGATATATTCTGACGAAGAAGTAAATGAAACAAAAGACAACTAAATAAATATAACTAAATGGGACGAAAGAGATGACGATGAAAATGAAATTGGGGCGAATTTGATGTCAAATGAAAAAATGATCATGTAAGAACTCCAACAAAACCACTATCGAAACGATCATCTAGCGATTCTTCGATTACCCGACCTTCTTCTTTGCGAAAGCGAGCTAAAAAGGCCAAACCAATCTCTATTAATGAAATGTACGATCTAAAACGAGAAAAAATGCTGTTTGACCGCTATTACAGGAGCATTGAAGCAGTAGCTCGAAATATGGAGCTTGAAGCAAATGTTTCTATTGTAGTGGCGACAGTAAAAAATATAATTGGAAGCAGACCTTCTCAACATAAAATGAAAATCCGAGCTTGGTTTAGAGCGTCAAAGGCTGCGATAAACGGGAGTACCAGAAGAAGATATTAATATATTATTATCATTAACCTAATTAATAGTTATTCTCCATTAAATACGCAAACAATTGTTTGTGTCGTTCATCGCTATTTGGTGTAGCAGAAACTATATTTAGTTCTTCGTCGTCCCCGAGTGTATTTAGTTCCTCTTGACAATACCAATCATCAGGACATGGTTGTTTTATCATTAAATTATGTAACACAGCTGCAGCGAGTATGTACCGTTTGGTCTACTTCATGGAATTCTTGTCTTTGACCAGAGTCCGAATTCTCTTCAGATACTGAAATCTCGCTTTTAAAATTCCTATACAATGTTCTGATCTCATTCCTATCTTCGCCAGCAAAGTATGAAATACGCTTTCTTCCCTACCCAAGTCGGACCCAAATGGCTTCTTGAAAGACGGAATCATGATGCTGGAGACTTTGAAAGCTGAATATCCTAGAAAATATTTCTTCTCGTTAAAATATGCGTCTGGATTCGAATTCATTTTGCTTCTAGTCCATACTCGATTGTCATGAACATAACCAGGCCAACCGAGAGTAATATTTCGTATACGAGCCAAATGATCGCAAACAATTATACTATGCACTGCGTACGACCCTTTTCTGGCCCAGTAATCCTCACCATTAAATGTCTGCTTGAACTCCAGAGGGAATAATGTACCATCAATTAATCCAATGCAATTGGGAAACTGAATGAGAAATTTCATCGCGCTCAATTGCATCTGGCCATGTTATGACCTTTTCCTTCATACTCAAAATTACGTTCACTGTCTTTTTTATGTAGTTACTGATGGAACCACTACCAACACCGAGAAATATGGAATTATTCAATGACGTTGAATCGTTTCCATACGATCCAATAAATTTCAGAAACGACATTAGCATCAGCTCGGATGGTGTTGATATAGCAGAGAAGGTATAGATATTTTTCAACATTTCATTAAGTGCAAAAAGGCATTCACGAGACATTCAAAAATTTCTTAGGAATTCGTTATCATTCAGCACATTACCGTACAACATCTCCTTCCATCGTGGTGTACGTTTGCGGTTCATGGGAGCTCTAAAAATGTACTTTTGTGTTGATTTCTCACGGAGCAACATCGCGTAGAATAGATCAAGGTCTTCTTCGTCATCCACATCCTCACTTTCCTAGTCGAATAAGAACGCTAGTACCGCCCTCTCCCGTCTAGTTTGTACTATATCAGTCAGGTATTTCAAATACTTCCTTCTCTTGGATTGTCGCGGCATTACGTCCACGGTTACAAGCTGAAATTTGAAATTTTGAATTTGAATTCTTCCTTCTCTTGGATTGGGTTTTCATGTTCCACTACGGTTTTGGATGGGACTTTAAAGCTAAAATGCGAAATTTTGATTTTGTTCTATTTTATCAGTCTGTGGTACTCAAATTGCTTGATTTTGATTGCAAAACGGGTCATTCACAACATTTTCTAAAAACTTCCCCTCCTTACTTGCACTTGAATGCCCCTATTATGTCCGAAAGTGTCATTCCCACAACAATTCGTCCCCCAATTCCCAGTACACGGTATTACAGGTGTGATTGAGATACAAGAACGTAAACTTCAGATTCTCAGCTTTCCATTGGTACTATTTTTGTCACATAGATGTTCCTAAATCCAAAGAAATGAATTATGTAATTTACATAGTTTGAAATTGCTGAAAATGAGAATGTGAATACGTAAGGGCTGTCACACGGTTTCAAGGGCAATTATTGACTCGAGGGCATCTTATTCGTCCCAAAAGAAGCGAGGGCGAATACGGTGTTCCCGAGAGTGTGACAACATGCTTGTAGCTTTACAGTTCATTACAGTATTTGATACGTGATGTTGAATATTGGCCTAATAAATTTTATCTTTTTATTCAATTTCAGTTATTTGCACCCTTGCAGTGCAAATAACCTCCGACATTTTCACATATTTTACCTCCTCTCATGCGACAAATGCTGAGAGAGAGTCTGAGAAAATGAGCAAACATTGTTTTAACAAATATTTGATATTTTGACACTCTATCAATGGAGACCCAAACAACGATTCTACCAAGAAAGACTACACTCGAGAACACTTCGAACGCCATGAAGCTGCATGTCACTGCACTCCACCATGCCCAACTCATGAATTCTTGGAATTATCGAAGAGTTTGGCGACTATGAAAGATCAAGACCCAGTGAATGCTATTCGATTTATGCTACTTACGATTAGTTCAACAACTGATTGTAGCGAAACGGATCAGACACGGAAACGGAAAAATGAATCGGCACCTTCAAGTTATGTCTGTAGTACGTATATTCTAAAAGGTAAACGATTATGCCGCAATGCTTTTGCTGCAATCGTTCAACTAAATTCAAACGTTACTAATTAACAGACATGCACTAGACTTGTTCTCGGTAGTGGAAAATAGCCTTCCAAAAGCGCATATCTATGTCTACTCAAAAGATTGAGCCGTATTTTATTTATTATTACAAATTTTGCACAGATGTAATTTGTTTAATATTGGCCCAATAACGATTGATTGTCCCACACTATTCTTTCCAGACAGTGTACTTCCTGAAATAATGAATTTTCCCCTTCTTACTAAAATCCATGTTTGATTGTGTGTGTGTCCGTGTGTGGCTATTTTCATTTTCATTGGCTCACACAGTACGCGTGTAAATTATATTATGCACTTTACGGGTGTAAATTATAATTCATCGATTCCGCGCTCGGTTGGGCGGTTGGGGCTGTACTGTAGCCCGAGAAATGAAACGATCGATTCCGTGCTCGGTTGGCCGGTTGGATACCACAAAACGGCTGTACAGTCGCGCACAATTGCTGCAGTAGAAATATAATTTAATTTTTGGATGATTTAACAGAAACTAAAAAATGAACATAAAACTTTGTTTTACAGGTGTGCGAAAATTGCAGGCCGATCGTGGACCTCTTTATTCCTCTACTTCTGTTCACTACGTCGTACATGACTCAAAATTTGCAGTGGATTAAATCTGGATAAATCCAATCGTGCTGTAAATTATGACACGTTTCGGGTCATTGAACAAAAAGTCAAACGTCTATTGAGACAAAAATAGGCTGTGGTGGGACGGCCAGTTCTGGACCTCTTTTGGACAGTAACTTTCGATTGCGTCATATGAAACGTGTCAAATCTTACAATGAATCAAATGAGGATTATTCAAGATGAACTGTAAACTTTAACACGTTTCGTACGTGGCAAACCAAAGTTGCACGCAAATTGGAGAAAAAACAGTCTGTCGTGGGACGGCCGGTTTTGAGACTGTTTTTGACAGCAATTTCGGTTTGCCTCATATAATCGTGTGAAACTTTACAGTAAGTTGTATGATGGTGCATGTCACTATACTGTTAAGTATCATACCGTTTACACGTGGCATACAGAAAAATGTTGAATATTAGAAAATTTTCCCAAGGTTGTTCGTCCG
>JAULBU010009635.1:0-24723 GCA_032358235.1 Odonthalia washingtoniensis
GGTGGGAAAAGACCATTTAAAGCGCGAGATGGGCTGGAGCGTGGATGGTGGAGCTTAATTTTGCGCCATCAACTATAAAATATACATCATCAACATCATCTACATCATCTACATGCAACATTTCAGTCAATATTCAAACTCCGACGATGGCGACGACGTCTTCAATCATGTCGAAAAGTTTACCAGAAATGGAGAAAGAGTGGTGGTGGAGGAAGTGCGGGAAGGGTATGAAACGCCGGAGGATTCAAACGTATACCAGAGTACAATTACTGAAAATTTCAGAAGAGAGACCGAATTCGTAGTATAACAGCACATGATGACAACCGGTACGAGAAGAGGACTAATACTATCAAATATTTTATGTACAGAAATGTGAAACGAGTCAGCGAAGCGAGCACCGAAGCGTCCGAAGCGATAATAGTAGAAAAAAAGGGGACGACCAAGGGAATCGAAAACCGGTATTCAGATGTAGTAAAAAGTGAGGATGAGGAAGCGATGAAAAAAGAGAATTGAAACATTTCAGTGCGATGGAGGTCCCTCAACTTGCAAAGGAATGGATGAGGGTGTCTGGGGAGGGTACGGCACAAAATTGGAAAACAATGCGGGAGAGCATCGCTGAGTTCTGCGAGCTGAAATATGATTTGAAGCGCACACCGAGTGCGCTAAAGGTAATGTGGCAAAATATACAGAAGGGGACGCTGATCTACGTTGGGGCCAAAACATGTATGGCAAATATTCAAATGAGTGGTATGAAAGAAGAAAACTTGGAAGAATTGGTGATGAAACTATACTGCAAGAAGTCAGTCAAGCAACTGGAAGATGGAAGTTATCAACTTGCAAAACCGTTTAAATTCATGTTGGCGGCTAAATACCTATCAGAACACCCGAAGTTTGGTGGCCGAACCGAGAAGAAGAAAGAAAAGTAATTAGTTCCGCAATTGGTATAGAAAGTGGTGATAATTATGTAAATGCATGTACAAGTGCAAGTAATGGTGGGAGTGAACGACCTACAGCGACTGCTGTTGAAAGTGAAGGTGATATCACAATAAAAATAGCCCGTACAAAAGACCGAAAGGTATTAAATCGAAGAAACGTGAAGGAATTAATGAAACGAAACTACTAAAAAATGCTACTACCATCACTGAGATGACTGGAGAATTTAACCGAACCAATCACGTGTTGAAAAAGATGGCATTTGGGCAAGATGTGGAAAAGAAAAATGACCATGACTACATGTTACTGCAATTACTACCGAGAACATCTAAACAATACAAATAATTCTGAAATAATTAATAGGACGACGAACGCAAGAAGGTGATGTTGCATGGGACTGGGACTGGGGGAATGGCAGTTGGGGTGGTGGAGGAGATGAAATGAACGGAGAAGAAATTAAAGAAGGAAAAAGGGAAGAGGAACAGGACAGAGATTATGTAGCTGAATAAAGTTATTTTAACAGGTTGGAAAAGATTAGCATGATTTTTCATTATTATCCTATGCGCTTGGAATTCCCGCATGTGTTTACAATTTTTCATGTATATGTATAACTGTAGGTCTAATAGATGGTTTAGGGTGGTGGTGGGGACGAGTGTGCGTCCATTTTCGGGAAGAAAGACGTGGAAGTATGGCCAACTATAGTAGAGAGTTAATGTTGATGTTGAAGATGAGTTACGTTTAAATTTGGATGTAGATGTACATGATGATTCTAATCTTGATGTATATTCCTCTTCACTGAAACCTTCACTCCCTACGTAAACTACCATGGGTCCTACTTCCCCAGCATCCTCATCATTATGACTACCTTCACTGTCGTCGCCACCACCATCACCATTCAACATTTGGTCCCATTACATCACGGCAGAACTAATTCTTGCATTTGCATTTGCATTAAAGGTCTACATCATCCAAATCCACTCTGCTGTTCACATCGCTGATATACACTTTATAACCGTCACCTTTCAATTTAGATACACACTGTTTGGACTGAGCGTATTAATTGAGAGAAAGCCATTTTTATGCTTTTTTATTCACTAAATGGATCGTCATATTGCATTCCAACCTGTCAATCACAGACGTTTCATCACACTTCGCGTTTCTGATATGTAAACCTTGGATACCATACACATCCAATGTGCGTGTTATCGCTGCTAGATTATGCATGGTTTTCACATTTTATAATACGAGTTATATATATTGAGTACGTAAACGTAATGCGCGTGTGACTAGCGTGGCTCGTTTGTAGGTCATCGTCGAAAAACTTTTTATGTCCTTTTCTGCAAGGTTGTTATCCGTCATCAATTCTATCACTTGTTGCTCAGATGTCGATACTGTTGTTTCCACCATCGTCGCAATGTAGAGTCATTTCCAGACATCCTCAATGCTACCAAGATCATCGTTGGTGACGTAAACCTGAAAGATGAATATGCACAGGAAAATGAGGATGACAGCAGTATTGAAGTAAGACGCAATGAACTTTGGATTCAATCCTCCGGCGAGTGTGTATAAGATGATACCAATAGGGATTAAAAAGGAAGCAAGATCCGTATTAACACCGGTAAGAGCGGTGATAGTAGGGGAATGTAAAAGTAATAAAGTATGTTGTGGTATTAATTTATGAAATGTTAGTAATAATGGTGCCAACATTGTTCCTAACGTTGAAGTACATACTGATGCTGCTAGATACATCGTTGTTGCATCAAGATATCTACATTATTCAATTGATTCCATCTCTCTTTTTCTCTACTTAGAACTAATTATCACAGTTGATGGAAGGTCTTTAAAGTTTCAATAACAGAATTGATTTCGGATGTTGATGTAGATGTTGATGTTGATGATGATTTAGACGTAGATGTAGATGTTGATGATGATGTTCATTTTGTTTCTAATGTTAATGTTGATGATGATTTAGATGTATATGATGATTCTCGTCTTGATAATGATTTTCATTTTTATGTTAATGTTGATGTTGATGATGACTTTCATGTAGATGTAGATGGTCATTTTGTTGACGATAATTTTTAACTGAATGATGACTTTGATATTGATGTAGATGTAGATGTTCAAGTTGATGTGACTTGTGACTGTTGATGTGAATGATGATGTTGATGATTATGATGATGTAGAATACACTTTACAATAATCATGTTCTACACAAAGTTCAACAGCTTATTTTATATTTCTTTTGATACCTTTAACTTCTGCATAATAAGTATAAACTTCCAGTTTTAGATGTAGTTTTTACATGTGATAGGAATGAATGATTAAATGGTACTACCTGTTTTAAGTGAAAATTCAAGTAATTGTTTCGATGATAGCATAAAAGAAAAAGTACAACATAATTTCCAAGGTGGTCATTTAATTCCTTCAGATAAAATTTCCAGATCAATTATCATTAAATTGGTATTAAATTTTTTCGTTGATATTTTTCCTGATAATAAACATAAAGCAAAGGTCGCCCTTTAATTTCATTTATTCAATGTCACCGTCTACTACTTGTTTGACCAGTTGTTTCAATTTTCAGTACATTCATATTAGATTGTTACGATGATATGTTTCTTGATAATAAACATAAAGTAAAGGCATCCATTTAAATTCATTTATTGAACATTGACGTCTACTACTTGTTTGAACAGTTTTTTCAAATTTACGTCTTGCGACGATTTAGACGTAGATGAAGATGATGATTCTGATGTAGATGTAGATGTTGATTTTGACGATGATGATGATGTTTTTGATGATGAAGAAGTAGAAGGAGATGTTGATTATGATGTAGATGTTGATGTTGATGTTGATGTTGATGTTGATGTTGATTTTTATGTTGATGATGGTTTAAATGTAGAACTACCAGTTGTTGTTTCATGCCAATTAATTAAATTGGAATTGATTATATGAATAGATTTCGACTGTGGTTGTTGTTGTTGTTTATATGGTATGACCTGCTATCAATGATATGGATGCCTCTAAACTAAAACATGTGTATACCCAAAAAGCATTTACGGGAATTCAATAGTGGTACACAGAGATACAGAAAGACAATTTTTGTCCAGGTAGCGAATAAGATATGAAATTTTTCTTATTATTTGCATTTTTTTATTTGCATTTTTTAAAACTCTCCACGTGACAAATAATATTTGCATTTTCTCCTATTTGAAGATTTTTTTCTCACTTTAATCCAGATTGTGCATCCAGATCGAGCATCCAGATCGAGCAACTGCTACTTTCCGTTCAGGAACACCCTTGAAAGCGGAGCAAAACCCATCATTTGATGCATCTCGGCATCTACCAACTTCTCCCATATATGACCGTTGTTCCTTGGTCGAAGAGCAACCCATTTTGTCTCTTCACCATTCTCCACCCTCCCAACCCAACAACATTACCACCGGCACCGCTACCACTGTTTCATCACGAATCATCATGACCACCACTTGTCATTCGTGGCTTCCGTGATCATTATTAATTTCTATATTAGTATCAATTAATGGTGTCATGAAAAAATGGATGTACGTTGCTTTCCCAATATTTCTTTATTTATTAGATAGATTCATTAGATTAAGAAGTGGTCAAGAAAGTCAAGTTCATGTATCACAGTCAAATGCCAACCTAAAAGGCCCTAATATGGTATGTTTAAGAATACCCAGAACATTTTCGTATTTAGCAGGTCAATATTGTGATGTTAAAATGCCTGCATTAAGTCACTTACAATTGCATCCGTTTACAATTGCATCATCACCACATGGATAATAACTCCTAAATAATAATGATAAAAATTATAATAATAGCTAGTCATCACATCATAACACATCAACCAGACACAGCCTGTTCTCCCTCACCAAAACCTGTCTGCATACAAAACTTGACTTCGTCATCTACTAAACCATTTGGTGCCCGACATTTCTTTCGACATGAGCCATGATAAATTCAACGGCTTCTGTTTGTAACTGAAGAACATAATAATAACTGCTACATGATAATGATAATGATAATAATAATAACTAGTCATCACATTATAACATATCAACCAGACACAGCCTGTTCTCCCTCACCGAGACCACATCATAATTCCCCTGTCTGCATAAAAACCCCGCCTTCGTCATCCACGGGAAAAGGGGTAGAGAGTTTGTGAATGTATTTGCTCACCAGAGGTTTCGGAGAAAGATGTATGGGGTGACCAATAAGATTTATAATGAAGTAGATTACGTTTGGATGTTTATTGAATTTGGATTCTTGCTTTGAAGCAGGAGGAAATGTATTGCCCGGGACTTGGTGTGATGTAACATCAATGACAATGGTGGTAAACATTTTAAAGGATTCAACCGATATTTCGTACGTGTTGAGGTTAAACGCGTACTAGACGACTTGGGTCTACATATAAATCAACATCAACATGCAAATTAATATCAAGATCAGAATCATCATCTATATCTATATCTACATCTACATCTTAATCAACATCAAAATGAATGCCATCATCAAGATCGCAATCATCATCTACATCTACATCTAAATCAACATCAACATTAAAATGATCTACGTTCTTCATCTTCATCTACATCTTAATCAACATCAAATTGAATATCATCATCAAGATCAGAATCAAAAAATTTCATTTGATTACCATTGACAAAGCTCTTCACACAATCCATCATCGTGTTTTCATATCCATCACATACTTTAAAATATTGTCTTCTATGTCGTCTGCCTCGTCAGTTTGATCATCGCTGACGTTCGGTGGTAACGCAGCAGGTACTGACCCATCAGCGCATCGAAAATAATCGATCCCATCGTGTAGCCGCTGTGGATTCTCGTTTCCATCGACATGTCATATGATTCCCCATCTCTGACAACACCTTTCCGGTCACCATTGCTATCCATCTTATGCTCCAAAAAGAAAGCTTAAACGTCGTCTCATTGTGATGCAACATTTCGAAACGCCAACGCAGCCCTCTGAGAAATAGGGAACACCTTCTCAACAACGTTTTTGATACAGGGAGATATATGACCACTTAATATAGCTTTTTTGAATGGGGTTTGAATTTGTTCCGGTATTTGGGGTAAAACAATTGTTAACATATAATTTGATACATTTCTTTTAAAATCGCTTGATATATCGACTAAACAGCTAACATTTGTTGAACTAACTGGATAAAATAATACAGGTGTTGGATCTGCTGATACAACATGTCTATGATTAGGAAATGGTATGTCTGTCATATCTCATCACAATCCATGAAATGTTGAATAAGCACTAACAGTTCCTGACTCGCTTGCACGCGCATTAAAATAATTGAACAACCATGACAGAAAACTGTTGAATGTGCTCATACATGATGTTTAGTTGATTTCTTTCAACGAGATGATTTATAAGAAACACAGATAGCATTTGAATCTTTCATATCAAGAGATGTTACATGACCTTCAATAAGTTTAAGATTAGTATGAGAAGTACCAATTTCACGTACACGTCTAAAAAATCTACCATTGTGAAAACTTCCACCAGCAGCTCGTGTTTTCTGTAATTTTTGTTGCTGTTAAGATTCTAGTTGATCATGTGCTGTGTAATCAACTAGTTCAGCACGTCCATTAAGAAGCGCAGCATACCCATAAATATGTTGTACATTTATTCCTCCCACAGCTTCTTGTAAACCAAGTTGAACAAGTTTTTCGTAACCACCCGGTTGTAAAAGTTCACCGAAAATTCTGTTATGCAGTGATAATTCTTGTATCACCGTCGTATAAATACTGTTCAATACGTAATATTTTACGACCATCACGTTCGACACTAATGTCTGAAGATGGACCAACCACACCATCTCCAACAACAATCACATCGTGCACCGTATCCTTCGCCACATCAGTAGCAGTAATAGACGCTGTCATCGTTTTTTTCTTTCTTGTTCGTTCCGTTGACCTAGCTCCGAATGCGCATACGAAGTCCCCCTAATTGTCGTGTCAAGGCTAGGGGATTGGATGGAAAGAGATGGGAAATCCCCAGCACCTTGTCGAACAGTTACTGTTTCTGTGAGTGTTAGTAGCAATGAAGAACCAGCAGGTGCAGCTGTTAAGGTGGTTGATGATGTTTATGAGATGAATTAATGTAAATCTATTTAAATCACAACATATATTAATCTTTAATGGAGAAAGTACACCATATTTTATACGAACTTCATATGTTGCAGATTTATAATCAACTGATCATAATCATAACCAAAAAGTGTCTGAGAAATGTGCAAGTGGTTTCGATAGATTCTATATGTTAGATGAAGACGAATAAGGTCAACATAATGAATGGCTGCAATTGTAGTCCCCGAACCACAATACGGCTATTAGCATTAACACAAAAAGATGCTCTTGATGTATTGAAATGGTCGTTGTAATAATAGTAAGGGAAAGAGGGAGAAGAAATAAAAAAATTCATGTTGACGCGTCTTTCCCAACATGAAGAAAAATAACTTTACTACGAGAACTTTTCTATAAGTTCTTCTTGTAGTGCACGGAATGTTCCTCGGCTAGTTAATTGATACTCCCTCATAATCATCTCCTCCATAACTATATCAAACGACTGTGACTGTGCCTGACCTGCAGTCTGAGTACCACCACACCCATGTTCGCCACTTCTGTCATTCACGACCCCTTCCCATGCCTCTTTGTTCATTACCTCTTCAAGTTCAAGTTCCTCGTTATACCATTCATCAATTATATCGTGCCCTTCCTGATTAACCAGTTTCCCTAGTCCGACCAGGTTTATAATCATATTGTGGAGAATGAATCATACCTCAGAAATCATTAGTACTTCCGTTTTGTCCAACATTCTGTTTTCTCTTCTTAATACTTCAAACCTAGCTTTCATAGCACCAAAACATCTCTCGATGTCCTCCCAGATTGATTCCTGCCTCTTTGTATATATTCTCTATGCCTCACATGTTGGTTCATGTATTTGTTTAGGAAAAAGAGGCCTGTTTGGATAAATCCCGTTCCCCAATAAATATAAATTCTTCCTTTCTGGCCGCCTTTCGTAATCCTATATGTTTCTTCCAGTTCCACCTTGTAGTATCCTCTTAATATTGATTGCAAGAGAGGACAAACGGCCAATACATTCCGATCGTTGTTAGTACCAGCCCGCCTAGCAAACCAGCTCCATATATATAAATACCTTTCGCACAACCCCTCTACAACAAAATTCTAGAGCTTTCTCTCCCTTCTGTTGTTATATTGCCTCTTCTACGCATAGGAACAATTCTTCCATATCAGCTTCATGCAGTAGATAGACCCCCATAGCCCGCAAATTCTGTCTCTTCATATTTTTCTTCAATACCATGTAGCTCTGTTTTCTTTGGTCTTCTATTTAAATACATCTTTCCATATAGTTGAATCACATCCCTTATAAATTGCTTTAAATACATCCTTCTTGACTCCTCTGACATCTTCGCACCGTCATTCATCCGATCATA
This sequence comes from Odonthalia washingtoniensis, assembly GCA_032358235.1. Taxonomy (NCBI): domain Eukaryota; phylum Rhodophyta; class Florideophyceae; order Ceramiales; family Rhodomelaceae; genus Odonthalia; species Odonthalia washingtoniensis. Next base: position 8,445 of record JAULBU010009635.1, read on the forward strand.
CGAGTGCCCAGTTCGTAGTAGACGTAGACATACCTACACCTTGATCTCCGCAGGATGTCCAAACCCACTTGCTGAACACCTTGTTTTCCATACTTCTGGTCGCAAAAGCAAGAGATCCCTGTGAATTCTAAAATATAAATGGCGAGGCACGCCAAAACATCGCCTGAATAAACGGTCGGGGTAAGTCGCATCGCTCGTTAGATTTTCTCGCACTAAGCTAAACTTACGTCTTCATCGATTTCGCACGGTCTCTACCATACCACCCCATGCTCCTATTTCTTTTTAACCTTGTTGGATTTGTAATATTTGTGTTGACGCCGCGAATAATATGTTCCGCACATGTTCACCCACCTGAGTGACCGTCGTACTCCGACGACGGCGCCCTTTTCGGTTTTTTGATTATTCGATCAATCACCATAGGAAGGCGGGCAGCGGTCATGGGACCGTCACTTTATTTCGGTAGTCAACTGATTTGGCGCGAACATGGTGAAACATGTCAACGCAGAATGCCATCCTATTGGTTGAAATACCTGTACTGTTTTGTACATGCACTGTACTACCCTTGAATATTTTATTCAAAGAAAACTTTGACGATTGGACCTGCAGCCCATTTTGGGGAACATTTTCCTATATGCAGTGCACACTTCGATTATTTCTCGAAACGAAAAGTGTGCCTCTTTTCGAGATGCTCTTAGGTGGGAAAATTTTTAAAAAAACAGTAAATGAGATCTGAATAATAATAATAATATTAGATTTTTAATACCAACAATCACGACTGACATCACCAACGAATATAATAATAGATAATAATATGGTTATCACTCATAACTGAGTAATTCAATGAAACCTGGACATGTAACATGATGATAATGATCTAAGGATGAAGGTGATTGTTTATGTGAATGTCGATCAATAGCAGCCGCATAACTTGAAAATGATGATGGTGTAGATTGTGCAAACTTCAATCATATGTACTAGTTATTCTAATCCATGCCTTTATGGTGCACAGCTTCCAAGTAAAGTACTTGGTGATAAAGAACTTCGTCATTGTTGGCAGTAAGTAATGAAAGTTATAAGTAATCGACTTATAAGATTACGTGAGAAATTAGTAAACAGATCAAATAATATTATGGATAGTGATAGTGATAGTAATGGCGGTGATGATGGTGGTGATGGTAATGAATGTGATAATGAAAAATGGGGATACATACGAAATGGAAATGGAATGTTTTGTATGGTGGGTTGAAAAGAGAATGAGATAATTATTTTGAAACAAGTTTATCATGTTTATATTACTTATGATTCTAGGTTTAATATTTTAGCTTTATGAAGTTCAACTATTCAATATGTAGCACAATCCATACACAAAATCCGTCAGAAATCAGTAGCTTTACAAGAAGGGTCCCGTTGTTAACAAATAAACTTGACCGACTTCCAGTACTGTTTGAACTTGCCCGATCTGTAGTATCTCCAGATAATTCATTAACACTTAAAGTAACATCTCACTGAAGTAACATCTCAATGTTTCTTATAATGTTTACAAAATCCTTTTTCTATGGTAATATACTTATCCCTATCCCTGCCACTGTCACAACCACCCCTACCAAATTATCAGTTCCTCCATTGAATTATTTATACAATCATGTTATAAATGGGACTGAAGCATCTCATGCAACTAATTCTGATAAATTTGATGATGTTATTCGTCGATCTTTACAATCATTAAAACAACTTAATAATATAATTAGTATACATATTATACATCACTTACTCAAAGTTTAAGTATACTTAATACAAATACACAACGAAGACGACGACAAAAACAAAAACGTGGACGTAAACAAACCAGAATGATACAAATTTTAATAAACCATACAAGTTGTTCAACAACAACATCAACAATAACAAGTCCAATTTTCCTAAAGTCGACAAACCTTTTCATTTTGTCTTTTAATCAACCACTTGAATCCATTAATTTCATTACTCAAATTAACTCCATATCTGCAAAGCATCATATCATTACCGTCACTAAATATTATCATTCAACCTTCAGTACCTTAATTGCCATTTATATTAACATTCAACCTTCAGTTCCTTATAATAAACATACCTATTGCTTTCATTATTCAAAAATTGAAACAGAATACATTAATTGATAAAAATACGTATTTCATGCTTGCATAATTCTCTTCCTTGGCTTGCGTGTAATTTTTTTTTGAACGACCAGTAGTTTCCGCGCCCAAAGCCATATCGTGCTTGATTTCCTTAACAGTAATATATTCTCGCAAATTAATAATCAAGGTGCAACTTGTGCTGGTTTGAATTCACGTACAGCGATCAAAGCGATCATATCGTTAGGTGAAGAACCACGTTCGAAAACATGATATAAAAAACGAAGTTGAATATCTGCTTGTCTATTAGACATGAAACTTACTTTAGGTTTTTTTATAAGCACCTTCATGTTTTGATAAGTAAGCAGCATTCATGAGTTTACCAATAATTTCACTCATATCTTTACCACACGTGCGACCTGCGATATATCATTTGATGGTGGTGGTACCTCGCGTTCAGTAATTTCATTGCCTCGCATCCTGCAATTATTATTATTATATTTTTCCTTTGATGGTTCTTTACGAAACTGATAGACTATGTACGTCTTGTTTGATCGATGTGTCAATAAATACCACCGCGTATGACAGACGTACGCGGATTATTTGTTGGAATTACCTTGTATGAAAGATGAAAATATGAACGCTGTCAGTTTAAGTAAGGAAAACACAAAGGATGCAGTGCGGGAAGCTACCACTGTACATAACGTTATATCCGCACTGATTGCAGATTAATTCCATTGCGGAAGAGTGGAAATTCCATACGATGAGTTGAGGGTCATAGAGAAAGGAGATGATCAATAAGGGTATCACGTGATGGAATAAGTGTTTGCGCATTGGCTGGAACGTTTATGTGTGGTGTTGGTGGACTGTTGTATGAAGTTAGTCTGATGATGTTGACGGTTGATTTTTCTTTATCGGTGTTTGAGTGTAAAAGGGCAACATGATTGTGCGGCAGTGACGCCAGACATGTGCCATGCGACTGTTGATTGTACGAAAGAGGTGAAATATGTTGAGAATGGTTATGATGTTGACGTGGAAGTGAGTTCATTTATAGGTTGTCTGTCTTAATAACGTTGACGGTGTAAGTGCATTTAACATTGCTAATTTACGTTTACATTTCGATATTACTCTCTCCATTGAATCTCTCGCTGTGTTTTCAAATGTAGATGGAATGCAATTAAACCTACGTAAATTTTATGTATATAGTATGCAACAAGGTGACGCAGGTGTACCTGTGCACATGCAATTCGATATTGTTTTAGTACATGCTGTCGCTGTTGTTGTTGATGATGTTGACGGTGGTTGTGAAATTACAGACGATTCTTTTCGATATTTTTTTAGTAGATGCTGCCGTTGTTGATGATGATGTTGACGGTAGTTGAGAGGCAGTCATTTCTTCTTCTCGGGTGCGCGGTTTTCCTCATTAAATAAAGAAAAAAGATGGTGTGAAATGTGATTAAAAAAATCACACGGCGGTGGTGTGATATGTGATTTGGAAAAAAGAACGACGGTGGTCTGAGATGTAATTTAGAAAATAAAGAACACGTGTATTCTGCTACACACACTTGTACTGAAAAAGTGCTTTTCGTGGTGCATCTCCTCCATAATTTTTGAATTTCGGAAACGAGATTTGATAAAATGCATGCATGCTCTGGTTATTTCTAAAATCAACTTCGTCTCACATTCTGGGTTTGAGAAATACCATCTGGGATCTCCCCATAGCTCTGCGCGTGTCCCTCACCGATCGAAATATTCAATCGGTTCGTATAAGTGCCATCCACATTTCTGAGACACGTATTCTCCTAGTTGACGAGGTGTACACATCAATTCATGCGACTTGATTGGCCGTGCTATATTAAATAATATCACTGTACATGTGAAGGCATTCGTTGTGATGTCATGATGTCTTGCCACTGGATGGACTAATTAGAGTTAATTGATCACAAAGTTAATTGAACACGGTACAATGCGTCGGTGTGGTGGTCAAATATTATGTGAATATTGAACAGTTGATGGATTTTTTGGTAGGGGTGGACGGTGACATGTTAATAGTGAAGTTAATGATCAATTGAAAAGAAACACAGAAGTACAAAAAAGGTTAGGGCTTTAGTGTATGTAGAAAGCTACAATACAAAATGAGTCGGTTGAGATGATCTGAGAAAATAATATTGGAGAAGATCGTGCAAGCTATAATGGTGATTATGGGGGAGAACATCTTTCATGTTATAGTGGTGAGAACGGTGGAGCGGATCGTGCATGTTATGTTGAAGGTTACGGTGAACGATATAGTGGGAGGTTCGTGTAGAATACAGTGGAGAAGATGGTGCACGATAGAGTGAAGCTAGTAGTGAAGGTTATAGTGGAGGGGATTATGCAATCCAAAGTGGTGAGGATGTTGACGATTATGGTGCATGTTATGGTGGATGGGATGTTATATGTTATAGTTGCTGTTAAATGTGCACATGACGGTGTAAATGTTGGTGTTCATGATAATATGTATGTATGTTATGTGTCTTGTAGCTGCTGTTGTTCTGAACTATGGCAGTATGCGGTAGTTGAGGGTGTCATTGAGGCGTTATCTCTGATATACGATTGTTCGTTTCAGCTGGAGAAAATAATTGAAAATAAATCCGACGGCGGTTTGGGATGTAATTTTGAAGAAAATTACACGTGTGTTCTGCTATATAAAGAGTACTGAATATGTTATTGTGACATGAATTTCCTCCATAATTTATGACATTCGGAAACGAGATTTGATAAAATCCATCCCATGCTTATTTCAACAATCACCTCCTGCAATCACCTCCTGCAATCACCTCCTGCTCACGCAAAACTCTTATAATGCACCTCCACTCAACCTCTTCTTTCTCTCTCCATCATCATAATAGAAAAAAACCAGAACGGCCAAAAAAAAGATAACAGTTCTTCGCAAATACCCACACGCCACGGCCTTCCCCTATATGGTGGTTGTTTTTCTATCGGTCCTCGTGTAGAACAATTTCGGAAATGAGAACAGCTATGACTGTGATGATGAACAAAGGTCAATGGAGAGAAGATGGTCAATGGAAAAATGTATCGGAGTGGAAATCGCACAACGGCGCGTTTACAACTTATGGAACCACGAAAACAACAACAAATTGTTTAATTAATATTATATTTCACATGTCGCCATCTCGTCCACTCGCACAAAAATCGTAACAACCCAGGAAAAAACAATTATATTTTTTAATTTAGTTGATATTACAATTCACACATCGTCATCTCGTCCCGTCACAGAGACACCATACCGAACAACCAAAACAACAACAAATAATTTAATTAATATTAGATTTCACATGTCGCCATCTCGTCCACTCGTACAAAAATCAAAACGACCCTGATAAAAAATAACAATTATATTCTTTAATCTAGTTGATATTACAATTAAAACATCGTCATCTAGTCCTGTGACAGAGACACCATACCAAACCACAAAAACAAAATCAATTTTTTATTTAATTCAATTAATGCAATTCATCCGTCGACATATCGTACCTTCGCAGTCGTCCCTTTGCAGAGGAAGCATATCGACCCACCAAAACATTATCAATTTCTTTATTTAATTTAACTAATGTTACAATTCAGACGTCTTCATATTATCCCTTGGAAGAGAAAACATAACGACCCAACAAAACAACAACAATTAAATTAATAAATTAATGATACTACAACTAACACGTCTTCAACATTTCATTTGTTTAACATAATTAATATTACAATTCACACGTCTTTATATCGTTATGTTCAAGAGAAAGCATGTCTTACCATCGAAATAACAATATTTCATTTAATTAATAAAAGATATTAAAGAAAGCAAATAAAACGGCCTTTTCGTCTGTAACATTTCAACTTGAATACATATCTAACGGCAATGCATATTTTCTATAACATCATCATTCCGCCATCATATTCATCATCATCTTCATCTGAATCGTCGAGTTGCAAAGAGAAAATCTATATAATATTTTGGAATTCAGATAGCAGTCGCTTTCATGGGAGGTGTTTCGTTCATTGCCAGCAGGATCGTAGCGAGATAATCTAGGATTGGTATTTATCATCAGAAGTTCTACCTTCACTTAATTTTTCCATTCTCTTCAACAACCGGTTGTAGGCATCCGAAGCTTTCAGTAAGAACTGTAAACCGAGGCATAGACGTTCAGTCTTGCCTGCAATTCGCTGTTCCTTACTTACGTCTCGTAGAATCCTGTTTGTTTCTTCCATCGCACTTTTAATGGCATCAATTGAGTTGGAGTTTGTGCTACCTTCTCCTGTCTTCCTCTCCCTCCGTTTAATTAACTTAATACGGCTTGGTCTCTGCCCCGCCCTTCTTCGTCACCCATGACCGCAACATTGTCCACATCTCTGAGATTTCGGAGAACTTTATCCAAACATGTAGATTGCGGTGTTCCATTCCCTCTGTAATTTGATTCGTTGCGAACAGGGCCAGTAGTACTATCCGGACTCTCAAGTTTGTCCAACGTATACTGCCTTGCCTCAAGACACAAGGACTGTTCGTCGTTGTTGTCATCAGACCTCCCATTTCTGCCTGCAACATTTGATGACGGTACAGTCAATACAGATTCTGTTTCCGCTACGTTACCTCTTGTCGTGTTCCCTACAATAGAATTGTATGTTTCTTTCCGCTGAATATTCACCCCGCCGTTTTCATTCACATCTCCAAATTTTGGAATGGTGGACAGATATTCTGCAACCACAACATATTTAAAGGATAATCCAATACCTGTATTCCTGTCTCTTTCTCGTCGTCTACTACTCTGGTAAATGGCATGTGCCAGTTTATGTAATGATTCCTGTTGCCCGTTATCTGTCCTGTTCAACCCAAGGACTTGCTTGTAGCAAGAATTCTACAACTGGCAATTCCTGCTAACTGTGGGCCATTTACTTCTCATAGACTCCCTCGTTCTGGTCATACCGAACTGCACGGAGCAACATTTTTCAAACCCGTACCACAGAGATTATTCAGTTTGGACAAGTTGTTTTGTCTGTAGAACCCACGGCTTGGCAAGGTTCAGAAATTCCGCAACTGACCACTGAGGGCCACTTCTCTTTTTCTCATTGCTATTCAATTCTTTTTGGTTCTAGATCCACGAGGACGTACGACAGCCTTCTTTCTCTTCCCTTCGTCATTTACTTCAATATAGTCATTATTAACCCCATTTATGTCAACTCTATTCAGTTCATGACCGCGTTGTCGTCCCTTCTCATACTTGTCCATCCTTTTGTCCGTACAGTACTGACCACCCGTTATTTCACAGTCTCCTTCTCTATCATACCGTAGCATGCGCTTGGTCGTTCCGCGACGTTGTCTATCCCCAGATATTCTCAGATCACATCTCTGGCAACTCTGTTTGATGGTTGTCTCTTCCCCTACATACTCATGGCCTCCTTCAGAACCTTCTACTTCCCGAATTTACCCTCTCGTACATGGGGTCCCAATCATACCCAGGTCCATCGTACTGTATGCAGAATCACCAGGTGTATAAAGAATTCGGCACAGTGCATCCATCCGGCTTTCACCAGCCACTTTCCCAGTCTGTGCCATAGTAAAATTCACGCTTTCCATAGCTCCCATTCCATTCTCCTTAAACATATTTTCCGTGCTTCCTTCTTCTCCAATGATATCCTCGTCACTTGCAGGACTGAATATAGATTCTTTGTTTTTTTTGCGTTGATCCATCCTCACCATGAATTCACGGACAGATGTGTTACTCTGTTTCATGCAGGGCCTACGTACAGTTCCAGTCCAGAGATGTATTGCTAAAGGACGATCTCCATTTGATACAGGTGATTCCTTCTGCGTTTCCCACATGTGAACACACTGTCCCGTCGGTTGAATGACATCTCCAATGACCATAGCAAATCACTGTTCGGTGATCTTTTTTTGGGATTTGTTTCTGAAGAAATGTTGTCGCTTAACAAGCGATAAATACCGCTGTCGTCTCGGCGATATCGGCGATATCGGCGATATCGGTGGTGTCGGTCAGAGAGCACGGAACATCGTGAAAAGTCGACATTTATCTCATACGGTATTGCAAATGAAAAGGGTGAAGCGAAGAATAGAATCACGAACGGAATTGGTACTGGTTTTATTCCATCACAGAACATTTCAGTATTGATTTTTGAATCATGTCATCACACATGAATGAACTGCATACCCTTCCTATCCCCTCCATCTTGGCGGGATGATTTGTAATCTTACATAATCCTACAACAATGGAGTGATGTAGTTGTACTGTAAATCTTGTATACATGTTTCAACATTTTATTTCTCCATGTTGTCAATAGAACCCGTCTCATAAGGTCCCCGTCAGGAACGCAGTTTTCTGATTGGTCAGAAATTTAAAAAGTGATGTTTGTTTAATTTTATTAATGTGTACAAAAATGTACGTTGAGTTCGACGTTGGGTTATCTGGAAAAACTCAACGGAAAACTCAACGACGTACAGGAAAAATTCCATTTAAAACACTACTCATCAAGTCCTTTATTCACCGGTACCAGACGTCGAGTTCGAAACTCAGAAATTCGAACTCAATGCCTAACTAGAGATGCCCTAACTGAATGCCATCAATACGTGTTACTGGCCTATTAGTATCAAGTCGTGTACGAATTTCGTATACTGTGTTTCGTTTTTCGTAGACTTTTTTTCTTATGAAATTTTAAAATTTCACCTTTTCCATATCCCTATTCTGAAAAGTACAATACCCATAGATACTATAAGTAGGAGATATGGGAATTTGCATAGATATGTCCGAAATAGTCGACTGATTGTAACACGCCAGCTTGGCAAATACTGCCCAAGTACTCACTCTCGGCAATTAGCATCATACCACGTGGCAGATGCATCGTTGATGAGCGAATCAGATCGTGCCATATGTCATCACTCCTACAGTACAAAATTAAACTCTTTTAGGATGTTGAGCAAACTCGGTTATGAGCTTTATAAAATTCATTATTTCAGGAAGTATATTGGCTGAAAAACATAGTGTAGAACAACCAATCGTTAATGGCCCAATAGTAATCGAATTCTGAAAAGTTCTGATTAATTTAACCCCTAATCCTTTAAGGATGAGCAGAAAAATGGCTCAAAAGCTAAAAGAAGTTCATTATTTAAGCCAGCACATTGGCTGGGGGAAATGGTGTAGGACTTGTGTAGGACAGTCAATCAAGTTTGTACCAACTGTAAACGAACTCTGAAAAATTCTGAATACTGTATGCCTTATATAGCTCATAAGAGCATCTCTACTAGGTAGAGTTTCGATTAACCCTTTAAAAACTGGGAGGTGTATGCCAGCCCATGAGCCAGTTCAGGGAAAAAGTCGGTTGAACGGAAAACTGTCATAAAAGTAAGGAAAATATTACAAAAAGCGGTGCTAATAAGTAAATAAAAATTGGAAAGAACAGGGGTTTCAATAATGATTGAATCATTTCTGAATGATGTTATTATTCTAAAAAATTCTGAAAAGGCAACATATAGGAAATTTCAAAAATACATTTGTATTTAGTGCCATCTGCATGACGTGCAGGTAAATTCTGAAATGAATTTGTTCAGTAATGTGGGAAGGAAATTTGGGAAATAATCTCAGAAAGCTGTCATCTCATTTCAACTGAGAGGAGAGAGATAACTCAAAATGACAAAACCTACGGCACTAAGTGGCATCACAAAGTGGAAGTTTAGAGGGAGGTTGAAAGGAAGGTCACAACCAATAACGCTGTTATAACGGAAAAGTAATGGAAATCATATTTTCACGTTATCAACAATTTTTACAAACCTGTGGCACTACACACGAAATATACATTATTTTATTCCAGATAATAACAACTCACACAACAGTTCTCACACACGGAGGGTGCATGTAAAATATAACTTTTCCTGTTTCTACACTACTGTACTATTTCCCAGTTGTACAGTGCACTTTTGCAAACTTTTATTGGCCCGACTTCAACCAACGGGCAAGATATTTCCATTTCAGCCACTCTTTGCACTTTATTCATTAAATGGCTTATGAGCCATTTAAGGCATACAGTAATCAGAATTTTTCAGAGTTCGTTTACAGTTGGTACAAACTTGATTGACTGTCCTACACAAGTCCTACACCATTTCCTCCAGCCAATGTTCTGGCATAAATAATGAATTTCTTATAGCTTATGAGCCACTTTGCTTCCCATCCTTAAACGGTTAAATTTGCACTACATACAGTAAAATCACGAAATTTTGGCGCATCACTACTAGACTGTAATGCACATTATGATTATATCGGGTTTAGTTTCAGGTTTAGATTGACGCCGCTGAAACTAAACCCAAAATTAAACCCACTGATTTAATTTTAAATAAAAATAAATATACAGTTGGCCCAGCCAACTCAAAGTTTAGTTTCAGAATATTTAATGTTGGCCCGTATACAGAGACGTACAGTGAAATACACCTTCTCTTATCACACTGTGCACCTCCTTTGGGAATACACCACCGGGGTTTCAGAAAATTTATCTTCATTTTTATTGGCTGTAATAGACTGTACACTACATCGAAAAGTCATTGAAAAAATGTGTGCCCGACCACATGAATAATATAAAATGGCTTGTACTGTACTTTCGAGATATGGCCAAATTGGTGTTTGGAACTTCCGCGAGTAAAAAATACTTATTTTTAGAGATATTTCCACCGGTTACAACGTAGTAATTTGTTTTTAAATATTTCAAACCAATCGGAAGATATTTGAACATTACACTAACATTTTTTGGTGAACTGTAAACTTTAAATTTACCCCGAAATTTGGTAGTGGGGAACTGATTAAAAATTTCGAAGTAAATTACTGCACAAATTAAAACATTATAATTTATGAGACAACTGCTCCAGAATCCCAGTTATCACCATTCCCAAAGTATGTATCTAAAAAATGAAAGTTTTCTGCATAGTATCTATCACATACTTCCTTAATCAAGTACGAGCGCGGATCACCTTCATTCACTTAGGGAACTTCTTGAAGGGGTTTGGGAACAATTCCTGCAGATCCACTCGTAATAGCTTCGTTTACTGCCATCAGAACAGTTTCTGGAGAGGCGGCACGCTTCAGCAGTCTAAACGAAGTCCATTCTTCCGAGGTTGAAACTCTTTTGACCTTCACAACACCAGGACAGGAAGCTTCAAACCTAAATATATGATATCTTGACAGCTTGAATGATCTCGGCATTGAGAAGAATTGCGACAATAAGGTTTTCCAATTCAACCATTGAACCCTAGTAGCAGTCACTACTTCATTACTTTTCGAGCTTTCGTCTATGAGCCGCATCATGTCCCGCGGAGAAAAAATATCAGTACGCTTCAGACGCTGTTTAACGTGTCCAAAAGATGCGTCACATTCATTTTTTGTATGTCCTGCCACCAAAAATCGAAGATCAATAATTTGTTCGAGATCATTCATAAGACGGCACAAAAAATAGTAAAGCATGAACTGATTCTTATTCTGTCCAGCACAATTATCAGCATGTAAATTCAAAGTGCTGGACGTAATAATCCTCAAAGACCGGTGTTGTTGAATGACGAAGTGTACCATAGATGCTACTCCATTAGCAGTATTAGAAAAATGCCAATGTCCCTCTGAAAGGCAAAAAATAAAAGTTTTGTTTGCATTAATTGATGTCACATCAAACAGGTCAAACAGGTCAAACGTAAGACCAGTTCTAAAATGAAACTGACCTGGTTGAAGAAGTAAGGAAGGTAGTAATATCTTCTCGGCGAAATGAAATGTCAAGTGTAGTGGTCCTGCTGTAGATGCTTTTGAGGAATTTTGTAAACTGCTATAAAGTTTAAACCCAATGAGTGCTTCGTTACGATGTTCCTCTCGTACTAGCCACAATGATTCCTTTGTATTAAAATCATTTGTGAGTTTGAAACTGTTTTTTAATTTTGAACATGTGTCGCAAAAGGCACTTCCCACCCTATGAATCTTTAAGTATGGAACATGGCTTTTCCACACTCGGTAGAATTAATATTTTGATAGCGGTTCTCCCGGTACTTGTTTGGTTCTATTTCCATTTTAAATGACAGAATCTAAAATAGATTTCCATCCATCTTTATATTGGTCATGTACTTCCATTCGTTTAGTATCGCTGGGAAGCTAATAAATTGGTAAATCATCATAGGAACCACGACCTGTTGGACATGTTAGGGCATTCAGGTTACCCTATCGTTTTAAGAAAAGAATAGCCGTTAAACTTGTACGAGAACTCGTACTTGTAAGAGAACACTTGTTTAATAATGTATGGATACGTGATGAATAAGAAACATGAGACCTTTACAGCGATACTAAAATAAACAGATGAAGAAATTTGCCATTTTACATTATTCATGTTATCGGTTAGAAAATTTTAGCCCAGATCTCGAAAGCGCGAAATGTTTCTAAATGAAAAATTTAAGGCGGTGGTAAAAATTTAGAAACTCATGGCGAATGAAATTGTGACAACTGTAGATGTGTAGGATGAAAAATGTGGATTAGTGTTGTGCACAGTAACAGTAACCTGCCTGGAGGAAACCGACAGTGGATTGTAATCGTTAAGTATTTCAGCAACACAACAGTTGTTGCATTGCTGTAGTTGAATTCTGGTGCGATTTGTGCATGGGAAATGAAACGAGAATCCGGAAAGGAAAGTACAACAGGATAAACAGCAATGTATCTATTGTAAGTCTGCATTCAATGTTATGCCAAACCATCGATGTTTTGGATTTTGATGCATGACAATGTAAAAAGAAATCATGTATAACGAATTGAAAATTTTAGGGATGTGGGGTCGATGAAAATGTGATGTGCAATAGATAGGTGGTAGACCTGGACGAAAAGCGAACGAAAAAGGCGCGTGTTGCACCTTTAAGTTGAATTATGAACACTATGCGGAGACGAAAAGCGGACGAAAAAGGCACGGGTTGCACCTTTCTGTTTACTTAAGAAATCTATGCATAGGTCAAATATGAAAAATGTTCAGGTTGTATGCGATTGTGCTGCTGATACGAGACAATTGAAAAAATATGAGATGGGAAACCGCGGATATATGATTGACCGCACGTATATTATGCAGACCAGTAGGAAAGGCCCGTGTTGGTGGAATGTGAACGTAAAAAGGTCAATGATATTTGAAAATTTTTTGAATTGGAAACAATTTTCGAAAGTTGAAGATTCATTTTTTGAATGGTAAGTTAAGGCGTAGACTAAATAAACAGCTCGACGAGTTAGGAGATACAGATATCAATGGCTGCAACGAGAAAAAATTGGGTCAAATGAAATGTGACGTAATTTCAGTGAGGATATGGACGTGACTATTTCATTTGTGGACAATTTCTGGATTACAACAAATGAACCAATGTAACTGGCTTCCCGCTGTTCAAAACACACGCACTATTTTACCGTTCAAGAAGTGAATTTAATTCGTTTACTAACCGTACTTTCCCGTTTGTGAAAACCAACTACAAAATTATTGATTAATTTATAACCTCACTATGGTGCACACCGATAACTGTTTGTACCATTATGTCGACAATGAATGAAAAAGAACAGGTTTTAATTCAACATTTGAAGAAGAGGGAATCTCTGCTTTATGAAGTTATGAAGCTGACTGAAACATAGAAATACCATATCCGAAAAGTGCTGACGCATATGTGTGTGAAAGAAGCAGAAATGGTGATGGAAAAGGAGACAGTGAATGATGTTGTGACTGCCATGGAAAACATAATGAATGCGTTGTGTGAGGCTGCATTTACCGGAAGAGGTGACACATTGCACAGAATTAATGTTGAGGAGAATGAGGTGGAGAGAAATTTTCAAGAGAACGTGATGCGATTTTGGAAATATAGTAAAAATGGATCTGTAGAACGACGTACCTTACGTGCAGTTCTAGCGTCGTCAGTTTCGTGCTTGGAGATGAGGAAACTGTTAGGAAATACGAAAGAGGATGTAGTGAGGGATCTATGTGAAATGGATACGGGAAATCCTGTAAATTTGGATAGTGAGATCGAAGTTGAGTCACCTCTGCTAAAAAAGAGGAAGAGATTGAATGGATACATTGCAAAAATGTATAAACGTGGTCGAAAAGACAGCATCAAACTTGACAGAAACGGAAAAATACCATGTCGAAAATTCAATAGGATGAGAGTTGATGATTGTGTGATACATTATGTGCTAGCTTCTTATCTTCAGACTAGAGAATGTACAGTTACTGTCATGGAGCACAAAAATAATACAAAAGAATGGCAGCTGGGAGCGATTCCCAGCTGTAGAGTGAAAATTAAGTCTGGAATATTTATGGCGAACATATGAGAATGAAAAGAAGAATAGTGGTAATAATAGTAATTACGTTGGTAGGACAGCTTTTCTAAAAAATGGCAAGAAGATTCACGAAAGGACAACAAAAAGTGAAAGCGTGTCTTGATTATGTAATTTCAGGGCTAATTTACGATAAAATAGCAAAATTGAAGAAAAATATTCACAATGGGGTTCTAGATATTGTGGTGGGTCGGAGGCTTCTAAGAAAGTTTCTGGGGTTTTGGAATTTATGAAATATGGTTTACCTCATCACGTCTTGACAGATGCTGATCCTGCGCACAATGTAAATCACAGTTTTTATGCTACTTCAAGCTGTAGTGTAGGTGGTAAAAGTACTTGTGAGGAGTGCCTAAAACCCATACAACTGGTTCAAGATGTAGCAAGCAATGTGGACGAAATGTCTGTTGGAGTGAAGGAGGCGTTGGGTGAGGTGAGACGTAAAATGGCAACTTCCATGGGTCATCACCACCGTGCTGAGGTACAGGATACACGTATTACTGAGATATATACAAATTGATTGCAAAATGCGGATACAGAGACGTGTGGAATGATCATTGTTGATCATTAATGAAAATCGAACCTTTACGTTTCAGAGAAACAACTACCGAATTCTACGGGAAGCGTGGAATCTCATGGCACGGAGCCGTACTTTTCTATATTTCGGATGATAAAGTAGATGACGAAAGCATGGATGATGACGTTAATTTTAGTACAATGTTTGTGAATCATATTATTGAAAATGAGACGAAACAGGATTCGATAGCTGTCTGTAGTATTCTGGACGCTATACTGACGAGAGTAAGAGTTGGACGACCAAATTTAAAAGAGATTTGGGTCTTGTCCGATCATGCTAGATGTTATCGGAACGACATGTTTCCGGTTTCTGCTTTTTTCATAGCCGCATACCATGGAATACATTTGAAAAGGATTGTACATCCTGAAACTGCCTGTTGAAAGAGTATTGTTGATGCACATTTCGAAATTTCAATGAGACAGGTGTATCGTTTTGTCCGAGAGACAGAAACTGATGTCACGACACTTGTTCACGTTGTTGACACGTTAAAATATGAAGGTGGTGTCGGCAATTTAGCGGTTGAGTTGCTACAATTAAATAGAAATTCGAAGGTATAATGGAAATACAGCGTGCTATTAAGGAAAAAAAGATGTCAAGTTTGCAGAGGATAGGGAAAATAGTTTATGGAAGTTTTGAAAATGATAGTGTTGTTGCTACGACATATCAGTATTCTAGGGGACTGAGGAAGAAGTATATATTTACGAAGTACGGTAGTATTGCATATAATGACAATACAGTGGATATACATTGTGACGAGGGATTGGAGGATGATCATTGCGTTATAAATAATTCCGATGATGATGAACATATGGATGTTCTGATACCAGATGCAACAGACGAAGTACATGTGCCAAGTCACATACTTGCAAGTAATGTTCTCGTGAACTATCGAAGTACAATAACTGGTGTGGTAGTATGGTGCAAAATACGGTATCGCAATTGAAAACAAGACTTGTTATTAACGGTGCTAGAGCACTCGTTGACGCCGAAGCGGAAATAGAGGCAGATTAAAATGAGCTGGAACAAGAAACGACAATTAGGGGAACGACAATTAGGGGAACGACAATTAAGGGAATGACAATTAGGGGAACGACAATTAGGGGAACGACAAATTAGGGGAACGACAATTAGGGGAACGACAATTAGGGGGAACGACAATTAGGGGAACGACAATTAGAGGAACGACAATTAGGGGAACGACAATTAGGGGAACGACAATTAGG
>JAULBU010009646.1:0-22621 GCA_032358235.1 Odonthalia washingtoniensis
CAACTCTCTTCGCCTCGATTAGCACGCTGCACCGTTGAGCAACATTCTTCCCGCACTTCCACATCATGACTTCCCCAAGAGTATTTATTACAGTGCAGCGTATAAACTGTAAAATTTTGTGTCGTGTGTAGGAATATAATTCCAAGTCACTGTATAAAGTGTAAACGTCACCTTATAAGAATTACCCGTTATTGTACAGTACACAGGTTTTACATTTTTGACTTATCCTGTTTTCTCTCTTATCTGCAGCCATGTGCCTTATTCCCTTTGCTCGCACATTCCCTTCCGGATACCGTTATGACTCTTTCCGCCGTCCTCGTTCTTTCTTTCGCAATCATCGTTTCTTTACTTTCACCTAATTTGCATCCTTGTTCATTCCTCCTCTTACTTGCACTTCCCTTCCTCCGTAGCGTTACTGTCTCGCAGTCATCGTTCTTTATCTTTTGTCATCGTCGTTATGTCCATATGCAGTCATCGATCTTCTTTCATATGCCGTCATCGCTTCTTCCTTTCACCTGCCGTCATTGATCTTCCCTTCCGCATGCCGTAGTAGCTCTCTTACTCTCATATCCGTCATCGCTCTCCTTTCATATGCCGTCAAATATTCTTCCTTTCAGCTACTGTCGTCGATCTGCCCTCCTTGTACCGTCGTCGCTCTCTTTCACACGGATTGATTGGTCATCAAGGTTTGTCTAACATTGACAAATCCCTGCATAGTCATCGATGTATGCCTGAAAATGCATTTCTTTATATTAATTAGGCAATGAGAAAGGACAGCAGGAATCCGAGTATTAGAGTTTTCGAGCTCATTTAGTTCGGATGTTGGTTTTATTCGGAAGTTTGTTTTACCGTCTTTTGTGCCATTTGACTTGTGAGCACCTCACGAAGTTCAGAATTACTTTTAGTTCTCATTGTGTAATTGGTAGCAAAAATAATCTTGTTAGTTGCTTTGAGCCATTTGCAGACAGATGTCCAAGTCAGTGATCCCATTTTTAATTTCCCCTGGTGTACCGTCATTGTCTTCATTGAAATTTTCGTTGGCGCTACTTTCTGAATCATCAGAGGCATTATTAATGGATGTTCCTTCCTGTTGTTTTTTTTTCTACATTTACGAATTGTTATTTTGTTTCATATTCCATTCTTTAAAGGTTATCTTTAGCTTTCCTTCATGTTGCAATGTTTCTATTATGGCGCATAATGGTGCAGATTTGGCCTTTAAAATTCAAGATGACCTTCGGATCATTAGTGAGTTGTACAACGGAGAGCAGACTTCTTCCAATGGTTGGTACCAGCTTTACTTGTCCATACTTGTATTTTTCTCCTTTCGCCACAATATTCAGTGCTTATTAATCAGCTGTTATTACAATTCCTTTCCAGTTTAGATGCCGCCAGTGTATATAATTCTTCTTGACTGTATAATGGTGAGACGACACTGGATCAATTATTCAGGGTAACCTGTCCGTTCAAAAAAATTCCGATTGTACTTTATTGACGCAGCTGTTTGCTAAAAATGGAAAGTGCTATTCCGTTTCTTTTGCAATATCCACATTTGATTTCGGATGCGTTTGTGGTTTTTCTGATTTCTTGCTGATACATTCATGAATCATGTGCTCTGGTCGTTGGCACTAGAAACACCTGCCATTGAACTTGCCATTATGGGGTAACCTTGTTTGTGATTTTTCACCAATTTTTTCTATCGTAGAGAGAGAAACAGATTGAATCGAGTTTTCAGTTGAAGTTGAATTTGAATTGTTGGCTATCCTACATCCTTGAGATCTAACTATTGGAGCTTTGATATCATTGTGTGGTAAGGTTGTTCAACGAACTGCAGGTTGAGCACTCTAAATATTGTTCTATAGACTTCTAATATCCCGTGTGTTCGTATTCCTCATCTATACCGCCTGGAAAACTGTACGTTGTTCCCGCCATTTTTTTGAAGAGATTCTGCGCTCGGGCCTGATACGGCACTAAATTTTCGTTTAGCTTCATTTTTTATATTTATCAGCAACTAGTGTACTTCCCGGAGGGTATGATTATGTTGCTATTGGCACTGTTCTATAAGCTCCTACCACAAACCTTCTGCTTCTGCTAACTTATCTGTCCCCTCTAGAGACTGTACTAACTATGGGGCCAGAAAACGTATGAGATAACCGTGTGCTAATTATCCATCCTCTTCATCCTCCTCATCTTCTTCTTTCGCTTTATTGATTTATATGTTTGTACATTTGTTCAAAAGTAATTAAAATTTTGTTTTTGACTTCTGGTATGCGTGGTTTGACTTTTGGTCATGTGGGCAGTAGCTTTATAGCCTTATTTTCTACCATCTCTTAGTAGAAATTCAAGCTCCACATACTGAGATTTTTACCCAGGTGATATAGTCTTAGAACTCTTAAACAGGAATGTCGTAGTTGTAGAATATGTTTGTTCTTCATTTATGAGTTAATATGTTTTTGAGATTTTGTCAAGCTTCAACCCAGAATTTTAATGAGTTGAGAATTGAGTTTGAGAAGTAGCACGTTAATTGTATATGTTGTATCTTTATTGTTAAACTCAAACTGCTGGGTTTAGACGTATCTTAAGAACACTCAGTTTCACACTCTTCGCACAGAGTTTCTCGTCTCATACTAAGGAGGTCAATTCCATTAGGATTATTGAAGTGAATGTAGTACAGTGTAGGAATTATATTTTACAAATGCACGTACAGATATTGTTGCCCAATTAGACGCAAGTCGTGTATTCATATCAGCATTTCAAGTGGATTAGTAATGTCTATTCATGACAGGTATACTCATGCATTGCCATGTCCTAATTACAAAAGATACTGTTTGAGTAATAAAAATTATATGAGCATTATTATATAACATAATTATGGCTATCGATCTTCGTATACAACCATGTTATGGTAACTCAGAAATCACTTCGCTTCTCTTGTATACATGAAACACCCAGTCACACAAAAACGATACGGCCCTCAAAATAATACCGTGAACAATCTAGGTGTACAATTTACATGTGTGGGCTACTATAAAAAGCGTGTATTGCAACACTTCTGCTCGATGCGCGTAAAAATGTTTCTAGAAATACCGATGATAAATGAAAGGAAAAGAATGCAAATGCAAACAATCGTTAGCACCAAGAACGGAAAACAAATTTAACTCACCTAAAATATCAGCATCAGCTCATTAAACTCCTTCGTAAAGCTTCACGTGAACATGCACGGTATCCATTGAAGAAATGGAAACATCTTGACACCTTCATTGATAAATGTATAACGAAATGATTCACATTGATGAATTGAAAGGCATTAATTATTATTAAATCATCTATCATTGTATAACATAATAAAAACATATATAAATTAGTAACCATTTATTAATTTTGAACGATCAAGGCACCCACTACTTGCAACATTAATGTGCTGATCCCTGTGGTAGTTGTTTAGTTAGCAGGTCTGCTAATTTTTTTTCCGTAAAACGGATAATATTCTCATATACACAAAGTTTGTGTGTATGAGAGTATTATCTAACCATTCATTGTATTCTCGCATAAATAATGGTACATCAGGCAGAAATGCTTAGACATGATGAATTTTCACCCACCATTTCCTGAACCATGTATGTAGCATTATCTTCATGTATTCCCGTTGCTTCAATCTGTTTACAGTTGAAGCTGCCATGGAAACATATAAACCATACAATAATTCTAAAAGCGAAGTCAGCATCTATGTATTCATATTCATCTGTGAGATGCGCAGTAATGTATTGTGACTTAGAACTCCAATAAACTAAATGGTTTACAAATTTTATGAAAATTCCGGTTATAGTTTGTTTGGTAGTACGATTTTTAGCCCAAGAAGCACGACGAAAGGCATGGAGATTTCATGTTGAATCAAATTTTTGGTAGATTATCCGAAAGTGTTTAGTTACCTTCAAATAATTTAAAACACCCTACAATGATCCGAAACCTTCCAGCTCTCGACACTCCGGGGATATCCCCACACTTCTTGGGATTAAAAATTCTTTTCCGAAAACTCAAGACTTAATGCCTAAATTCTTGGTCTGACCCCCATGAAAGCTTCTATCGTCTATTTTAGTGAGTTCTTTTCCTGAGAAAATGATATAACTCCTATATTTCTAGGATGGTTTTGTTCATTCTCTTATATACTATTCGGCGTGAATTCCCACCTTCCACCATACCCCAGTGTCAGTTATTAGACCTGACACACCTTCTTTTAGTAACACGTGTGATACTGCTGGAAACATGTGCCATAATAATATTAAGACAATATTATTTTCGTAAATTCGTTTCTTAGCCTTGATAGCCTTTTGTCACGTGTAAATAGAATGATGTAGTTGCCTCATGAATTTACAGGTGTACCACAATTCTATCGATTCAAATTTGGCCTTCATCTTTCATACGTGTACTACAGTATGATGTAGGTTTCTTGCGACGGCCCAGATTACATACCTTACAGTGTACACGTTCGTAATAATGTGTTTGGTTTTCCCTTTCTCGCCGTTTCGCGTAAACATGTCACCCACATGTCACCCACCCCTAAGGGCATACCAATTCAATTCTCTTTTATGTGGGACACTGTAGTCAAATTGGCTGGTATTTGGAGTGTATTAAAACCTTCCAATAGACGTGGACTTTGAGACTGCTGTCACCATCTTCGACTAGGTTCATCAACCATTCCTGTTTCAAATGATGCGATGTGAGCCATGATGGATTCTTCATCGATTCTGACATCATGGTAAAAGTTGAGAGGGGCGATTTTCGCATCGTCAACCTGTCCAGTCCTGACATCTTCTAACTAGTAGATATAGTCTGACAGACATTTGAAGATTCGAGGAAGAACACGCGAACGAAGCGCGAACTTTTCGTTCTCTGAAAACACCTCGGAGCAGAGTAGAACATAGTTGCCGACGTAGAAGTTCGGGAGTTGACCACGGGATGTAGATTGCCGGGATTTTCGTTGGTTGTCTTCCAGAAGATATGGAGAGACAGGGAGAAGCGCAGATATTGGCAGTAGATCTGAGAATGCAGAAGTGGAAAATCAAGGAAACGCGTGAATTGGACCCGTATAATGAGCGAAATGCCAGAAACTGGATGAACAGGGCAAACATTTTAATGGAAAATGCCATAAAACGGTAGGACGGTCAATGATTGTATCAACACCAATGAACTTTCTCCGCAGTGGAAACAACATATATGTCACCGCCATCAACAACGAGAAAGATATTATATGTTCATTACTTAGAGCTGAACTTTTATGTGGTGAAATAGTAAATATATATCGGACGGTAGAAAGGAGGGATGACTTTGTTGAAGAGCTATCACAAGCTGGTACTTCAGAGGGGCGTTTGAGACATTTGTTATCATATTTTAGTAGTGGAGAGAAAAGAGCTGCTAAAGAAAGATTCTTTGAAGCTCTTGGCTATGGCTCTCTACTATCCCGGTTCAATTTTGAGGAATCCGGTGCAATGGAACGAAGGAAGGAGGAAATTTCTGTCGCGAAGAGAAAGATAATGAAATCCAATAGAAAAGGTGTGGCAGGCCTGTCATGGTGGCGTACTGCGGACCTCTCAGATATTCAATTACGGGAATGTGGCAGTTCTGTTGAACCTTTCGCTGACCGAAATGACAACGATGAAGAAATTATGAATCGGTTTAGAAACAAGATCGGTCCTGCAGTATTGCATGATTCTATTGGATATAACTCGGATGAAGGAGAAGGGGACATTGTGGAAGGGACTATAATCAGTATTCATCGCGTAGATGATTGTATTTGTATCTGTATTAAAGTACTCATTGTGAAGAAATATTGTCGCGAAGGTCGTCAGGAAGAATTCAACCAAATGTTTTCGAAGAATGCCAAACTGGCGACGGAACAGTTAATTGGGAAAATAAGAGGGTTTGTAGAAGAGTGGGTCCCTGAAAAGTTGGAAGTACCAGAATGTGTAGAGGGAGAGGAAGAAAGTACGTTCGAAGAAATGGTACGTGAAGCCACAATAATTGTTACCACGAAAAGTCCGAAGAAACATTTTATATCTGTACAATCAATCTGGTTTCGACAATACATCAGAACGCCATGTGGAATTATTTTTGACTGTTTTATCGCAGAAGTAGCGTCTGACTGGAAAAGTATTGATAAACTCGGAAAGCGGTAGAACGAATGACCAGCACGAAGTACTTTGTTTGAAGATGGAGGAGGTAATGAAGTGAATGAAAATAGGGACCGATATTTGGAATGACATAACGTGTAATGTGAACTAAATTAATGTATACGACCAAGTTATGTGGGGTAATTATTTTCTTCATCCTCGTCAGTATCAGTAGTCAGAGATCTGAATGAGTCCCTTTTCCTGTAAAAACGAATAAAGTAGAACCGTTTATTCGGTAACTGTTCAGTTACAGCTGAATTGTAACTGTTCAGTTCCCGAATCAATTCCAAACTTTGACCGCAATACATGTACAGATGACCATATGGTATCAAAATCAATGATATCCAACCACTCTCCTGTTTCTAAAATATGTTCCACGGAAGTTGTGCCTGTGCCATGTCTTATGTATTCAACCTCATCAGATTTAGCCTATTACAGGCATATTAAGTTTAAAACTTTATCTACATTATCCAGAGGCTGAGTGAATTCCATGTATTGTACGAAAGCCAAATTATTTCTGTCCATAGTACGGTATTATTTGGTATGGAATAGAAGGATGATCTTTTCTATATAGTCAAAAGGATTACTTTTGTCATCACCCTTTATAATGACGAATCTAATCCTTTTCTTTTTGCTAGGACCGAACTGTGTTGTTGCAAATATGCGTTGTCTTTTACGGCGATGTGTCGGAGGAGGTCTGTAATTTACAATATTTCCAGAACTGTCATACTGTTGCAACGTTGAAAGATGTCCGCCAACTATGTACCATGATTTAAAAAATGTGAGGTGAATATCGGAGTTTGTAAGCAACAGATCGTGGTTTCGGAAGTACGTCTGAACGAAATCCCTGAAGATTGTTAGACTGGTACTTGACAAGTTTTAGTAAGAAATTGAGTTGTGGTTTCATCACACAGTCGCATTATTTGTGTTGTTGAAAAAACCTATCGTAACCAAACAGAAATACTGTCCCGTACCAAATATGGTGATAGCTGTGTTTTATCTTTAGCCGTAGTAGTCGTCTCTTTCGAATGAGGTGTAGAAATCGGGATGGAAAGGTGTTTTAGAAACGCAGCATGTGTTGAACTTCGACCAATATTTGAATTTTTCGTTCACATATTCTTCACTGTTTCATCCATTCTTGTCGCTATCCTTTTGCAAGTAGACCGATGTGACTTTTCAAAGAATGTATTGAAGTTCTCATAAGGTGATGCATCAATAATATATAGGCTTCCAAACCTAGAGAGGTCTTTTACACGTAGTCTAGTAAATGGAATTTCAATGTGTGGATTCCAGTATCGCAATGTTTCTGAAATGTTTCTATGCATTTCAATTTGAGAATAGTAATTCTGTTATGGATGTCATCTATCGGTTCCTATGACCATCGGAGGGAATTATTGTCATATAGACAATTTTGAATTAATGTTGTGTACTTTGTGAAAATGTTTCTCAAAGGATAATAATTCTGGTAACCAGTGACTCTATTGATATATCCTCTCACAAAAGGGGAAACAATATCCAAACATTTATAATCTTTTCCCTCCAACACTAATCGAATTGAATTACTTCGGAAGAAACCGTTCAGCTCTTAGGATTTCTCTATTGTTGAGAAGCCAACATGAAACTAGGGTGCACCGAACTGCTTTTCTACTACAGCGAGGAGTGAATTACAAGCCCGTTACAACGCCATGCGCTGTGTTCGAAATTGTATACCGTTCTTGCGCTGTCCATGCATTTTATAGTTTAAATTGGACTTGAAAGATATGTCATGAAACACGCTTTGATTGCTTCAGAAGTACCGAGGTGAAGGTTATGCAATGGTTCATACGTTAACATGGAGAAAAAACTGGAAGGAGTAAGTGCGGATGTCTGTTCTCCAGCTTCTTCAGAAATGGCACCCATGGTGCGAAAGAAATGACTTGCAAAATGTTTTGTGCTTTCCTTCGTAAACAATTCTTCTCTTCAGTTCAAGAAGATGTATTTGCTTATTTAAACAAAGTGGTAACGGGATCCCTTCTTCTTCGTACATATCAACGGTTCTGGGAGGAGATAATGCAGGTATTGAACCTGCACTTAAATCGGTTGAAGTTCGAAAGTATCTCACACATGGACATGTGGTGGTAAATTTATGTAGAACCCCAGACATGTCTTTTCTTTCTGGTATGTCACAGCAGTATGACACTACGACAGGGAAGCAATTCCATTTCATATTGTTGTCTATACAAATTGTAAAACCTTCCATATAATTTTCAATTAACGGCGCAAGAACCGTTTTTATTGTGTGTATTAACGGCGAAAGAACCGTTTTCATTGAGTCATGCAACGAAACCATTTTATCATCTCGACCCCGCACTGACGAGGTCAGTGGAACTTGATCGTCAATCGCAATAATTTAATCTCTGTGTGTGCCACTATTGCCGCAGTAGTCCTCTATAACTTTCTCTGACTGTGATCCATTGAACCCAACATGAAGAAATTTAACTACAGCATAATCATGGTCTATAAGGAAACGTCTGAATTGTACGGACACATTCAAAAATGTGACATGTATGGGATAATCAACTAAGGATTGCGACTTCAAAGTTGTTGCCGTTTTATTTCTATATATCTATAACATTCTACTGAAGGACTTCGGCGCCGTGTCTCTACTTTTATTCCACTCGATTGAAAACTTTTCATTTGTCGTTACATAGTTTCTTATAGAAATGTACAACTGTGCAAAGAATTCGGAGTGCAGAGGACTTAAAATGTAATAACGGTCAACCTCGTTCAAACAGCGTCTAAATTTCACATCTGTGGCACTATCGACATTCATTTGTGTACGTAACACATCAATGACGTCTTTTTTGTATGGGAAAGATTTTATATTGTAGTCTGACACAGTGTGGTACGTATCCGTCATCGATTAAACTGCGATCCACTGTTTTGTCCACAATTGACATAAATTTATTCCAATCAGTTATGTCGTTGCGAACAACATCTGCACTAAAAGTATCTGATAGAAGCATCCGGAATACCTCAATTACAGCAACAATTCCAATTTCTTCTGATAAGGTTACCAAATGATTCGCTTTAACTTTTAAATCAGTGACCTGTTCCGAAGGTTCGAAGAGAAGTTGATCATCAGGAAGCGCACAGTCTGGCTCATCGCTGTACACTCTTTCCACGTCAGATCTTTCGTAATGGGCATCGGATCTGTCCATGTGCTGCTGAGAACCGTTTCCATTTGTTGCTTGTCGCATAGTGTGAAATCTCTTCTTCTTATTGTCTTTGAATGACGTGGCATGTTGTTTGTAATCAGCCGAGACGTCTCTCGAGTATTTGCAATACGTTGTATGGCGGACGAATCCTTTCGTTACAATTATAGTGAAATGTCGGATTCAGAGCAATAGCGGTCGATGTCACATTCTTTGATAAATCAGAATATTGGTAGAATAATTTGTTAATAGGGACCAACGTATTCACTGATATTCCTTACTTTTTACTGCTAGTACTAGTAGTCGATTGTGCCACTGTAAGTAGGCAAAATAAGTATAATCAAGTCCCAATTTAAAAAATGTTTAAATTTTTCTCCATATGGAGGCTGAAAAATTGCAGAAAATTAACTAATTGATTTTTTGTTGTAACAAATCAATTATTTAATTTTTTGCAAATTTTCGGACTATTTTTTTGTTGTAAAAAATCAAATATTTAAATTTCTGCAAGTTTTCGGCCTCCATATGGAGGATTTTTTTTTGCAGAAAATTAAATAATTGATTTTTTGATGTAAAAAATCAATTATTAAATTTTCTGCAAATTCTTGCCCTCCGCATTGAGGAAAATGTTTTACATATTTTTTGTTGTCGGCAATGTGTAGGTAAGATGACAGCCTCTATTAAGTAAATACATGACATTGCAAAAAATGACAGGAACATATACTATATGTGTAGTACACATTTATCTATAACCGTTTCTGAGATCAAACGTACAAATTACTTTAGCATATAGGTAGAAGTAAGCTTAGAAATGCAAGGTAAACAAAGGTAAATTCAATCAAGGAGCAATTGGCAACCTAATGGTGGCACTTCAACTTCTGCCAACCCCCAATCATCCATATTTTGTGGTTCATCTTCACCACCATTATCACTTTTATCGGGTTATCCGTCGCTATGACGACAACTCGAAGGACTTCTTGACCTTTGCGATGTGACAGGTCGCCGTTGACCTCTCCCGTAAAAACTTCATCCATATGCGTATGGAATAGCATCTTTCAAATTGATACCGTCCGGGATAATATACATATGATACCTCAGAGCTCCTGTTCCATTAAATCCTGCCCCTGCTTGCTAAACGTAATAATAACAAATGAAAATACACTGTGGGGGATTTGAATTTCATACATTTCCAAACAACTTGCAATTCTGTCCTTTTCGTTATGGCTGAAATGGACATAACGATGTAACCCAGGACCTATCTATAACTATATACCTTCATTAGCAATTGTATCTGTGAATTAATCGGGGAACCACTATTCCTGACGTCGAAGTCATTGTGACCATGTTGTGGCCGACAACCTTTACCAGTGATGAGAAAGCAGCTCCAACCGTTTGGAATTTTTGTCGGCCATTTACAATCTTTATCTAAATTCAACAACGCGCACAAAATTTCAATCCATAAGTCCAGTGCAGCACGTTGTTTATCTATCCATACATAATCACGATGACTTCCATTTGATTTTCAAGTGGACTTCTTGTACTGGAGTAACATCCAATGCCATTGTTTCTGTCATGTTCGTCATTTTCAGAAATACTAGTGTTGCTAATTGGACTCCAATTATCTCTATTTCTTTCCTTTTTTAGCACCTCTTCGCCCGGAAATCATGTTTGAATTTCGTTAAAAAGTTCACCAATCGTCTGTGAAGGAAAGTCATGGTATTCCCGAAAAGCTTCTACATACCCTTTTCTCATTGTCTCATTCATGTACTCAGACATACTATTCAGAATGCAGTACCTATAACTATCCTATTGCTGTTTTCCCTGCAGAAGTACGAACGTCCACAGCTTCCTTAAACATTACTTGTTACATGTAACCATTCCTCCGATTCTGAGCGATCTCTGAGAAGTTCCATATGTTCTGCTCGTATGAAAGCAGCCAACCTGCAAGCAACATCTCTGCTACTGTTAGATCATACATGAAAAAACTTGCGCACGATGAGAATATGGGAATAGTGCCGACTTCAGCAGAACCTTCGTATCATATATAATTTCCACACCCACTACTTTCTTGGCTTCTCCGCCCGTTCTGTCAATATTGATTTTTCTCGTCCGTGTTTCTTGACTTCTACGTTCCCTCGTAACTCCGTTGACGGTATCCTCTGTTACATTTTGTCTTCGTTGTTGTAGCATTTCTTAAATTGTCACTACATCTATACACATCTTGTTTATTCTATTCCACATAACACTACATCCAGGTGGCATAACATTTAGATGTGGTTCGTTATAATAGGGGCCAATGTCATTTTCCACAGTAGACCTTGGAGAAGAACTCGGCATTCTACCTAGTCGTTTTGTTGATGCTGAATTCGCAAGTAAAACGTTAAGTTTTTTTTGATAATGACCTTCCATCACTTTTAGATGCCTCAATCGCTGGCGTGCCTTTTCAATGTGAGGCAATATGGGATTATTTGCCTTTGCCTTCTGTTTTTTTCGCTCGAGGTTCTTCCTCCACACTACTATGTAGGTCAATAATTTCACGTTGCTGCCTTTTCTTGCTTCTCGTATGTGCTGGAAAAATTCCATGGGCACCAATTCATGTTGTTTGCTTTCCACTATTCCCAACGTCATTACTTTCTTTGAAAATGTACTGCCATTTTTTTGTCAAGTCTGTCATGGCGAGCACTTACTAGAGTCGCCAATTGTCCAGACCTATCTCCAACACCATACTGGAAAAGTCACATGTGATTGAAAAAGGTTGCATGTATAGTTTGCTTTCTTGTTCGTGTGTCTGAGATGACAACGACCCTTAATTACTGCATTGTCTTCGAAACTTCTTTTCCTGGTAAATCACATTCACTTCCCGCAATTGCTTCCAACAGAGTCTACATAGACTTTAAGAAATTATTACCAAGCGAATAGAAAACAGTTGCATCAAATGTTCTCTTTTATGGGCTTCCAAATTAGGCTTCAGCTGCATCCCAATAGGTACATTAGAGTCCCCACCGTACCGTTGATGAGAATTTCACTGACCAAATACTTTACCTCTCTTTTAAAAGAATCTTGCCCAGTTCCAAAACGGCGGTATGGTTTTGATCCTTGCTATGACAAATTTGAATGCCACAAGCATCTTATCCACACCAGCGTACAGTTCGTATGTTGAAGCACTTTTAGTATCAAGGAAATTTGACCTTTCTATGCCCCTCGAAATCTCCACTGTCGTTGCTTCTTCAAGCGGTATCATTTATTTTTCGGTAAAGGTCTCAGCATATCGTATGACACTGCTCATGAGGTCAATGAACGAAATGTCCGTTTTTATTCGACAATGATATGTTTTGAGACCTGCTGAGATTTATAATTTCCCACGATGTTATGGTCGCCTTGTCAGTACATACGAGAAGAGCGACACGAATACGATCTCTTGCCTAATGTTTTTCCGAAGTTACCTTTCCACCAAGAATCTGCAGTGGAGACAGGCGATGTCTTCCGTTCAAAATAACTAATGACTTGTCGGACTTCAGTACAATTCTATCTCTTTCCTGGATGCATAGTTGCGAGATACCAGTACACTTTACGTCAACTTATTCAAATTCGAAAGTGACAGAGATCATTCCGAAACTAACTTGATACCAGTCTTGTTCAAAGTATTTAACGAATGTATCACGATTCTCGGTGCTGACATCCCTGCGAGGGTTCTTAACGTTTCTAAATTGACTTACTCGAAGAAATAATTCTAGAGTCACATAATTACTAAGACAAAAGTGTGAAAGCTGAACAGACCTCCCGCTATCTGTCTCCTCATTACCATTCCTGTTCGCGCGTTGAACTGCGATAACCTTCATCGCTTGAGAATCCCAGCAATGAACACCATCTTATGATTACAAATCACGGAGGATTGCTGGATTGGTACCACTTTCATTGTTTTCATAATACGGATATTCCCGTTCCTTATACATCGCCTTGATTTTGACACCGATTACTTCTACTCTGTCCAATATGTTATCCGGTGCAGCCGTTGCCCATTTCGCTACACTCCCAGAGTTTGTTTTACTTCCAGCCCTCAATTTCGCTGCACTAACAAGGACTGCACTCATATCCTAACAATCAATTCCACGGCACCCTCTGGATGACTTCATCACTTCAAACGGAATAATCATCTAGACAGTACAGCTCCACCGGAACATCTGGAATTATACCCCTTTCCACTGCATCGGCACTGCTTTCCTCTAGAAGAACCACCTTGTGGAATAGTTCTCCATCTCTTGCATGGATGTAGCAATGCATGAGACACTTTTACTGTGCAGATGCAAAAGATGACGACATATTTGACTACAAATGTATTATGTTGCAGTTGAGAAATATTGAAGTTAATTCACGACATCTGGTTGTGAAGAAGGATATCGTAAAGTCATTTTATTACAGCTGGTTGTGAAGTTGGATCTCGTAATGTTGTGCACATTATATAGAAAAGAATATATTGCGATTTGACACCGACCTTGCTTCAGTTGTATGACTTTGATGATCGGTTTGTTGTATTTCTTATTACAAGCGGAAATATTGTTATCATAAACGAAACTGTTAATATATTGCGATTTGACAATGACTTGGCTTCAGTTGTATGTATTTGATGATCGGTTTGTTGTATTTGTTATCTTTAGCGGAAATGTTGATATCATAAACGAAACTGTTGTATGAATTTCCTAACCGAACGGTGCTTCTGTAACGACGCAATAATTGTTCCGCGTATGGGTGTGTTCTGCTCACCCGTGGTATATTACAACATATTTTTGCGGCGGAAAGCATTACTCGAAAATATTTTTTAATATTTTCACATCCATATGAGCGCCGGAAATTGTGGAAAATTAAATAATTGATTTTTTGTTGCAAAAAATCGAATATATAATTTTCTGCAAAACATTGTCCTCCATATGGAGTCCGAAATTTTGCAAAAAATTAAAAAACTGATTTCTTGTTGCAAAAACAGAAATATCTAGTTTTCTGCAAATCATTTTCCTCCGTATGGAGGAAACTTTTAACATGTTTTCTTCAACTCCGGACGCCGTGCGGAAAATTAAATATTCAATTTTCTTCAATATATACCAGATCATAACCATACATGACTTTTCCGGGCATAACATCGCGGTACTGCTACCGTTACGTTACCTTCTTCCCGTTCGTTCATATCTTTCCAGCATCAACATCGGTGATTGCGCCTCTACTCGATTATTACGACCTTCCGCAGGCGTTACCATACCTTTGCAGCAACACTTTCTTCAAAGTCATCATATCAGCGCCATAAACATTTACGCACATCAAGTCAACTTAAAAGAAACGTCGTACAATTTGATCATTCTAACAGCAACTTCACACTCCATATTTTTTCTCCACCAACATCAGCGACAAGATTTTTACATCAATCTCAACATTCTACATCCCATACCCCAACAATTTTAAACTTCTTTTTCAACACGGAACTGAGCAAAATCACAACATGTCCTCTTCAACCTGTACTGGAAAATGTTCTACCGGGAAAAACTCAGCTAGTGAATCTGAATTCACTCGATTTCTGCTGTTTTTCTTTATTGAAAGTTTCTCTGCTTCATCTTTCAACTACAGAAATGTCAACATCAAGAATTATCTGGAATGGTTGAGATTCCTTGAAGATCCGATTTCCAAGCGCATAGCAACACGTTTCTAAAGCAAGGCGATTGACAGAAAAGGCTTTGAAACAATCGGTATTCGAGGCTATAGGAGCTAATGGTGACAAGGTTCTAGAAGAAATGGGTTCTCAGCAAGTACGTCCGATAGCTCGTGCGTCTCCAGCAATATACACATATGGTTGTAGAGATGAAGGCACACTGAAAATGTTCACTGACTTTTTCACTGACAATTTAACTTCAACTTGATTCTTAGATGGTCCAACATTCATTCACATGATCATCCAGTCAACTGGGAAAAGATCTAGACGGAACCCATTCAACATGTCTATTTCAATAACTTTTGAATATATCTTCTCTTACCACAGCATTTAATTTATCTTGGAGGCAATGTCAAGGAAAAATTCTGAGATGCGTAATAGAAATATTCTCAGCATCAAACATTTTACTGGTACTAGAATAGGGTTCGTTTGTCAAACAGTTTTCAAGTCGTCAGCAAGACTGGAAACATCATTATACATTCCTGTAGTCAGTACAATGATGTCACCGTACATCTTTTACAACTCAATAACCTCAAGATTCGAAGTTCTTTCTACAAAAAACGATGGTTTTTCTCCAGTTACTCAAGAAATAATATTTACTGCAGATGATGAACTAGTCACTAAGAATTAGTGTCCTAACAAGCTTGGAAAAGGACAAACAGAGTGGACACATCATTTCGTTTCATCGCATCTTAATGTTCTACCAACCTACACAAAACATTGCGCAACATTTCGTTGTACGACCCCGATTACAAGTTAGAATCAGCTCCGATAATGAAACCTTACTTTTGTGATCCGAACAGTTCGGAATTACGGCAATTCTTTTCTAGTATACCTGTTCATGTACCTGAGCCTTTAAAACTATACATTCCAGTTGGTAACAGTATGGAAAGTATCGCATCCGTTGATGAGAATAATTCCCATTAAGCGGAAACGGAAACAGGTGATGAGAAGCGTGGACGCTCACAATCTTCCGAAAAATTGCAAAGAAATAAGGAAAGATGTAAGGTTGGTGGCAACCAAGAAATTGAAACATGCCCAAACCAATCTTCGAATATCCCGACAGAAGTTGAGGAGGAAAAATATGTCGAACCAGCAGCTTCAGATGAGCTGACTACAATGTGATTGAAATCAATGGAAGAGATGAAATTCAGTATGCAGAATTATTGTTGCTTTTGTTAATGCGATTTTCAGTACCTTACTGACACACATGAAGATGCTATGGATCAGACTGCTCAAGATAATGTTCATTTTATTCTAACAGACCCACCATACAACATTAGACATAACAAAGACTATCCAAATTCAGATTACGATCAGTTCACAGCAAAATAATTGGTATATTTATCGGAATCTGTTCTGACACCAGGCAGTCATGCACATATTTTTTTTCGGCAATGAAATTTTCTTCCTGGGTTCAACATATTAAGGCAAAGAAGGAATTAATACCATTGAAAAATCCCAAAGAAGATGAAATTGAAAAAGGACACAAGAATGAAATAAGTGTTTCCAATGTGGAGAAAACACCGATGCATTACACGAATACAATGGGTTACTATGAATCAGATCCAAGAACACCCCTTTTTGACGCATCTCTCCGTGTTTAACCATACACTACACTTCTAGAAGAATGGTATGGTATGGGATCACGCTTTTAAAAGGATAAACTACAGTCTTTCTGGGTTCATTACTTTTATTCATCCTAGAAAATGTAATGGAATGAATAACATCCCAAGGGTCCCTATAGACAAAAAGGTATTCCTTCCATCTCAGATGAAGTCTTCCGGTCGAAGACCAATGCTCGAAGAAGGCAAAATTCAAGACAATGGATGATGGATATTATCCTGAAATTTAAACATGCTCTTGAGTTGGTTGTGGATCCATGCGCTGGTACATTTTCTATGGAAATTGCATGTATAATTCTTCCAAAACATAGTAAATTTGTCGGTGGTGATATTGACGATAACTGTTTGGAATGCTTCTGGAGATAACTGGTCGAAGTTTTCGCTCTCCAGCTACTCAACGATGAATCCGGCATTTATGAAACGGAAGAAAATCCATTTACTGCACAGCAATATTTAGAAGAGCTGGAAGCCATTGCCGTGAAAAATATGGGACGTATAAGATATTAATCCTGCACTTCCCATAGTTTGGAAATTATCTAAGCACGTTCGTCACTTCATTTCATAAGCCATCGGGGATACATATTTGTATAAAAACGGTATTCCCATACAATGGGACAAGTGGAGAATATCATGGAAGCGAGCCCTTGATGGAATACCTACAAATATGTTTCTTGTGATGGAAGCAGGGGCACTCGGTTTTTCCCTGAAACCATCCATAATCAAACATGATGAAGCTGGTCTCGGTGTTTTCCCAGAAAAGAAAATTGATGGAGGTTTCCTCATTGGTCATTACTATGGAACATTGGTTCACGGAAATATCGGCGGGAGTAATTCAATCACAAAAACATATTGTGACGCTTTACTTTTGGTATCTAAGGCTCAATTCCTGAAATGCGGTGCCAATTGTTCACATAAATTCAGAGCAATTGATGGATCGAAAAAGAAGTCATGGATTGTAACTGTCCCTTTGTGCATTAAAAGATACATCAATGATTGCCATTATCTCCCTGGAGATAAATCTTCGGCTAACGACAGATGTAATAATCCAACTGCAAATTGCACTCTCGTGCAAAACAGAAAGGCGAGAACCGATGCATCTGAAACTTCTTACAAAAATTTGGAGATTCGTGCTTTATGTCCTATCGCAATTGGTCAGGATTTTTTCATTTATTACAGTCCTGATCATGTTCATCACGTTAAAGACAGTTAGTAATTTTATTTTCATTTTTCCCTGTCAATTTATCTTCAAGTTGTCTCTTCTTATGTACACTGCATTACAAAATTATCACTATAACTACATTCAGTGAACTAATATAAATGATTTCACTAAATAATGTCAATACCATGACAGCCTGTAATGGTAAAAGTAAATATAACTACGTTATATTCTGAGGATATAACATTTACTTTATTACTTTTCACATGTCTCAGAATGACAGCCTGTCATGTTACAGTACAATTACAGGCTGCCATTCTGATAATATAACATTACAATAGCCAGTTTGATCCATTAAGATGGGAGCAACCGTATATTGAGATTAATTTAACACAACATGGAAAGTCCGTACAAATTATGCTTGAACAATTTACTACACTCACCTACTCATACATGATTGTTCCTCACAATCATGTATGGGCGGGTGGAGGTAATCACTAAAAAAAGGTAAGAATCTGTAGTACAGGTGCCTTCCTTTTCACAGTGATTTATATCTTAATGTAACCTATTTCCTACCCTTCTACACGTGAAGTTCGCAAGTGTAGGAAATAGGTTACATTATTCCCTTCCCAAAGTTGGGAACGGAAAAACTAACAACTAATAACCAAATCTAAGAAGTGATTCCAACAATTCATTCTACCCAAATATAAAAAAGTAGATAACCGTTTACGACCCCACGAGGGCCAGGAAGTTATGTTATGCTTCCCAACCTCCACAAGTTGGCAAACGATTTCCTACTTTTCCACACTTGGGGAAAACAGAAAGTAACAACTAAATATGAAGAAGTAGGTAAGCGTTTACGATCTCACGAGGTCCAGGAAGTCATGTTATTCTTCCCAAGCTCCTCAATATCGCAAACGATTTCCAGCCTTTCCGCACTTAGGGAGACAAAATCTAACAACTACAAAACCAAAAACTTAGAACTAATAACGCAAAAGATTTCTTACCTTTCCGCACTTTGTGCGAATGATAGTTATAAGAATGTTTGGCATGGAAAGGAAGGGGATGCAAAATTTTCGACTATTGATGCAAACATTCCCAAAAATAGACATTTTGCAACCATTGGATGTACGGTGAATATTATTGTTGTGAAAACCGTTTCACCTCTTGAAATTATCGTAACAGTAATCTGAAAAGATGAAAGGGTTTTTATAAATTGCGCAACGACGTGTTGACTACTCGAACATGTACCATACATATCCAAGTTGTCACCACGTTGTTGGATATTTAAATTCATATCCTTATTAAATCCCTTCCATTTCTTATTGATTCCAATCGCCTAATGTGCATCATTGTTTTGAACTTGTCCGTTAAATCACGTAACGGAAACGTTGCAGTTATAATCTCTCACGTCAATGTTGAATATGTACCATACATATCCAAGTTGCCACCACGTCGTTGGTAACTTAAAGTCATATGCTTATAAAATCCTTCCATTTATTATTGATTCCAATTCCGTAATGTGCATCATTGGTGTGACCGTGTATATTAAATCATGTAACGGACACAACACATTTATAATCTCTCATGTAAATATGAATGGCTCCCTTGTAGCCCTTGAATGTAGGAATTCATGAAGTACGGTGATTGAATTGCTGATGGCTTTCCTGCATTCCTCTCTGATATTTTTCTATTGCTGGGGATCATACACGCACTACTGTAATCACTGTCTTAATAAAATTGGATTAAAAAGTGGTGACAGCAATTACCAAAATTGGGAGCCATATTATTTTTTATGATTAATGGTCGCAACTACACGTAACTAAAAACACTGAATGCCGGGCGTTCATAAAATTACTAGTTTTTGACAAAATGAATGCCCAGAGAAAAACTACGATGTTTGAATGTCTATTCTACGAATGGCCCAATGCGGGCGTTCATATAGATATAATAAATGGTTCCCTGGAACATCCGTGCACCTTCATCTCTTGGCAGGAGGCATTAATTCTCGGAGAAACAGACGAAGTGATAATGACGACACCTTTCTCATAACAGTTTTTCGTAAATGATTTCACAACATGTGTCTCATACTTGGCGCATGTCGTTGTTGAAAATTACTGGATACTATTTGAATTCCAAGTGGAGCGCTTTGTTCATGTGTGATGGTAGTGGTAACGGTTGATGGTGGTGATGTGGGAAAGCTTTTTTTGATGGCGGTCGACGACAATGCGGGTGCGCGTGTGAATATATGGGGGGAAAGTTTCGGAATTGAAATGGTTGTTCTTCAAATCATATTTCATGAGTGGTTCAGTTCGGTTGTGCAAAATACGTTCCAATTTATGATTCAAATAAAAAACTTTTATCTTACTTATTCGTCTAGGTGGCCGTTTACAGGAAAAGAAGTTTCAATTTTATGCAAATTGTGGTAACCAATTACATTTTGCATACTTCCAATCCATTCACCATAGTCATATCCCGAGATTTACGAACACGTCGTCTAATCCTATTTCACCAATAAAAAAATGCTAACATTCGCTATCATTCTAGTGTACATACTAGTGTACATACTACTGGACACAGTTTTTACTGATTTTATTTCAAAAGATTGCCTTTCCAAATTCCAGCGTCTCTTTCAGACATCAACAACCATCCTTATCCTACAACATTTTGAATAACAACTCATTGCACCCTGCCAAATTCATCCCTTCATTAACCATACAAGTAGCCTTTACTGTCACTACTTCTCTAACGCTCACTGAAACATTTCGCGGGATGCCGCCCCGAATTCCCTCATGTTCACTCTACCCTTCCAAGCCGGTTGAACTGTCTCGTAATCTATCAACAACTGACCGCCGATACCTGGACGCTGACCAGGTCGCTGCTGAACTGATCTAATTTCAACATAATGCGTGTGTCACTGATAAATAGAAGGCCGGAGCTCCATTCATTGCAGTGGTATCTGGACAAAAAGAAGCTGCAAAATGTGACATTTTTTAAGAGATAAAATATGTTTCTTCGTAACTGCGCAAATGTATTTTTTAAATTGACTACCAATAATTTGTTTGATTTGTATTGTATCAATAATAAATTTAATGACTTACTTATTTTCATTGCTCGTTCAATTTAACATACCGATACTAATAAACTTAATGACTTACTTCTCATCATTGCTACTTCAATCCTATATACCCACCTTTGCTATCCAGTCAATGATGTATTCTACCTTTAATACACATTGCGGTAGTTGTAATCTGTTACGTTTTCCCAAATATCCATATCGTTCAAATATAAAATATTTATCTTTTTTCCTTACTACATTTTACAGAGATTCTTGTAACTCTTCATCAGTTAGAATTGATTCTGTCCTTTCAATTATTTCATCACCGTACTGCAACCAGTAGCACATTGACCCTCTGCACGTGCTATGCACCGTCATCGGTTTTTCAACTTTCTTCTTCGTTATTCTAGGTTTCCATGTTTTTCACTTCTCTCTTAACTTCAAGATGCTTCTTCCTTCCAACAGTTGCTACTCTCTTGTTCACGTTTTTCACCCATTCTGGTCCTTGATTCCGTGCTTACGTTGTTTGTTTCAATATTTTTCTAATTTCCAACATCGCCCAACTTTTCCCATTTATCGTTACTACTTCTTCAGTCGTCACCACAGAACACTCAGAACCATTTCTGTTTTCTGTCTCTACTTGAACGTCATTTATTCTCTTTCCAACTAGTTTTTCATTTCGTCCTGTAGCTCCATCCCACTTCACTGTCTCCGATTGTGACAATGTTCCCACTTTGGACGTTCCCTCAACTACCACTACACTCACAATCATTGATTGCTTTTGATATCACCTCACCATCGTATTTTGATAATTATCTAACAGGCTTTCTATCCGTCCATGTGCCCATGAAAACCCCATCACTGCTATCTTCGGTTACTTCCTTTGCCAAAATATTTGATTGTCGTGGTTGCATTTTAGCTACGGGTTGCAGACGTACCTTTTCCCCCTTTGTAAATTCATTCAATAGAAAGGAAAGTAAACCATACCAATTGATTTTTCTAATTTTACATACCACAAACAAAAAATTACCAGTTCTGGCAATCATCACTGCATGCCATGCAGAGTATATTCGACGTTTTTGGCATTTTCTAATCTCAAATGTTCCAAATATTGCCGTTTTAACATAAACTTGAAATTAAGAAAAGTTCAATCAGTTTGAAGGCACACTTCTCATAATACCTTTTGTAAAACAGTTTATTTTATTTTAATTACTTTTATGAGGATTTTTCGTTGAGAAAAGGTTTTCCCTTAACGAGCGTAACGATGTACATACGGCCCACCATCATTAAATGGTTAAGACTGCCAAGGTCTCCCTTGACTACTGTACTGTTAAACTGTAAATAGGTGTATCCTACCACTGTATCTTGTTAGTTGACACGCAAATAGTAGCTCGAGCAAAAGTTGGCTCGATATATTGCCACGGTCTACTGTGCCAGATGACATCGGCCCTTACGACATCAGACCACCTTGAAATGTTTTGCCACTTGGATGTAGCGCTATGTGAAATAGACTGAACAAGAGGTGTAGAGATGTAGTGTCTATTGAAGAAATGCTGCAACACCGAAGACACAATTTAACAGAGGATACAGTCAATGGAATTATGAGGGAGTGTAAAAGTTGTGACACACGGGCAATAAAAATCAAGATTGACAGGACGGACGGAAGAGGAAAGAAAGTAGGGGATGTATAAATGATATATATGATACGAAGGGCCTGCTGAAGTCAGCACTA
>JAULBU010009657.1:0-24712 GCA_032358235.1 Odonthalia washingtoniensis
ATCTGGGGATGACTCGATTTCTGCCGTCGCTAGATGGCTTTACGAATTCGGAGTCACGATACTAAACTGTTATTTACTACCGTTTTACCAACTCTGGGCTGGCAGTTGGACACGATCGTTTCACGCGGTTGTTATGCGCGTGATGGATTGTCTTTACTCTCAATGATTGACGATTAGATCAGATGAGGCTCTTTGGTTCTGAGTCTCCTCTTCGCAGTGTTTGAAGCTGGTGCATTCGTGCTGGTGTTGCGCGTTTGGGTTTTCGTTAAATGTCTGTTCTTTCATTATTCTTTTTAATTTTGCCTCCTCGTCGGTATGTTATTTATATTGGGGTAGGGGTCGACTCTGGGCCGTGAAATTATTACACGTGTGCATTAGAATCTTACTAATGACAATGATCTAATCTGTTACAGTACATTTTAATAAATTTAAACACGTGTGTCGTTAATTGTGTTATTCTGTCTTTGAATAATATTTCATCGTGGTTACTGTAATTTGAGTAATGTACAGTAATTCCCTGATGTGTTCTCTCTTTTGACAGGCTTGTTATAATGTAACTTTTAAACTCTGGTCCTCGTTTTACCCTGTTCGCCTTCCATGGCCTGATACCAACGTCGACTGAAATGGTCAATGATACCATTTGACATACCGTGGCTATGATGACATCTCCTCCATGCGCCCTTGACATGCTTCCATCTCATTCATTCTCTCTCTCTCTTGCCATCTCTCTTCCTCTCTCCCTCTATTTCACCTTCTCACTTCCTCAATTCCTCTTCACCTCTCTTTCACCCTCTCACTTCCTCATTCCACTCCCTCTCACCGTTTCACGCTTCCTTATATCCTCTTTATGAGCCGCACGAATGGGAACAAATAGTCGATTCATTTTTGGGAATAGACATAAACACTCGCTATGGTCATCACAAAATGTTCAATTTTTTGTGTACTATCATTATTTTCTTTTTGTGAAAATTGGCGACAGAGTTGGCAATCTATACACCATGTAACGATTATGATGCCTATCACGGACAGTTTTAAACGGTCGAATTATTGAATAGTTTAATATTGGGGATAATTGGAAACGATGTGGGAAATCAATACATGATCATCATGATCGTTATCCAAGAAAATGCCGCACCCAGTGCGGCATTTTATGGGGTAAGAATTATTCATTAAAGTAGATGTTACAGTGTTATCTCTACTATTTTGAAAATTTATTATCAGTAATATACTAGTGGTTCATGTAGATAACCGTCTCGACTAGAAATCATCGGAGAACTTGCATTGGCCTTACTGATTAAGACAACATGCCGTTATTGACTGAAAGAGATTCAAATTACGAATTCAAATGTCAACATTCATCATGTAAATTTGAGTGAACCTCGGACCACGGCCTTCAATGCCATTATAATTATCAACATGGTGGGAAGTCAATGAAAAATCATCAAGCTGGGAAAAGGATGAAACGACGTGGTAGTAAAAGTATACCTACTTCACACACCGTTATTGGTGACGGCAGGAGGCTGCTTATTGATAGAATCACAGATTAACTATTGAATTATCCGAACAGTGATGATCCGAACAGTGAATATGACGAAAATGATGACTCGTTCATGGAAACAGTGCCTCCAGATTTGGACGTGGATATGGTGGAAAAGGAGCGTAGTATAGGTATTGAAGGCGATGACAATCGTGTGGATGGTATGGAGCAGGTATTATACATGTTTTCGGACATGCGCCTATGGAATATTGATAAGAAGTGCAACGCTGTTTTACGAACACTGAAAAATACACACTGTCTCGTAGAATTCTGTTCCAAATTTAAGGTCATGGAAAGCATAAAATGGCACAACAGAAACAATATATTGCAAGAAATTAAGGGAAGAGGATTTAAGATGGAGAGTTATGTATCAAAAGAACACGTTTGCGTTCAGTTCTATGTTCAGGATGCAGCAGAGGTTATCAAGTCACAAATACGTTTCACGTCTTCAAATTCAATTATCACCAAAGCTTCTGTCAACAGCTCAGTTCGTAGTCACCCGATGAACTCCGACTGAGGTCAGGAAGCAAAAGAAGCAGAATTATTCATCAAAAAAAAGTGTTGTGAAGGGGGCTTATTGGTGGAAAAAGAAACATGACGGAGAGGAATCTTTTGTATCTTTGTTACACGTTTACAGAGATAAATCGCAGGTTAATCTAAATCCAAAGCCATCCACATTTTATCCTCTTCATGTTACAGACCTCAACTTCACAGAGGAGGCGAGACGAGAGCAGATTACGTCACGCAGGTCTGTTGTTGCATATTTACCTGTTGATTTACTTCCTACCATGGAATTCAATTCACCTTATGAATATACCCAGTATGACATGCGTTCACACAGCAGCGCACGCTCCATCAGTAGCCACGAAAAACATAAATGTCTACATGAGTGTATTGAGAAGTGTATTCAGGGTATATCCGATCAAGCAGTAAAAGAAATTTTTGTGTATACAAAAACTGCAACCAAACTTCACTCTCACTTTCTCCTTTCTTCTTACATTGGTGATCTTCCTGAATTCGAAGGTATGTGTAGTGTGAAGCGGAATGGAAATACAATTTTACCATGTCACAGGTGTCTAATTTCTAAATGAAAACTACTCTTCAACACCAAAGAACCCGAACGGTCGCTTAGTGATTCAATGGATTTCATATATTACATAAAGAACGACGATATAGATGTAACTGAAGAAATGAAGAATTTGTCAATGCTCCCAATTGAACCTGTATTTCATTGTTTCCCAATGGTCTGTCTGACTCCAGCTGTAGATATGCAATTTTTACATTTTAACCCCTTCATGCACTTTCCCTTGGAATATCGCGCATTCTCAAGGAATATGCTAACCAGATTCTTTTCGATTCGTCTCGCTATTCTACATCAATATTGACTGTTAGTCGGGAGAAAAGACAGTACATTTCAATGCGACGATCTATTTTAAAAATTGTAACTGTTTTCTATCCGAAGTCGATAGAAGTTCCCCCGGTTTCAATTTACTTGTGGATTTTTCATGACTTTGTGGTGATGGCACTCTCTCTGTGCATTTTACAGAATCTGGTTTAGTCAGCATGTTGGAAGGTGCAGATTTAAACAGTGTTGATATGATATCGCCGTTCTTGAGGGCAATTATTGATCGCTGTTGTGATAACATTGTCACTTTCCCTGTGACAACTGTTTTTACGAAATATGTAGAGTTTGTGAACTTCATATGTCGTGTCGATCGTAAACCTGGGTGGACGTTGTTTGATCTGCACAAACTAAAGACAGACATGTCATACTTTAAAGATATTGGTAGGTATACATTTAGGGCGTATCAACCATCAGAAATTGGTACACCAAAGTGGCATATGCTTGATCATTTCCTAATTGATCTGGAGAGAACAGAAAGGTTTGGACTATACGAAGAGTGATCTATACAAAATTGTACATAAAAGTGTAAATGCCGATTACAGCATGACATAGAAGAGAACTGAAACAGCACTGGATGAAACCATGGCTGTTCAGGGAGATCGTATGTTCTGAAAACATAGAAAGAATTTGGTCTAAAAGATACAGTTGAAA
This sequence comes from Odonthalia washingtoniensis, assembly GCA_032358235.1. NCBI lineage: Eukaryota > Rhodophyta > Florideophyceae > Ceramiales > Rhodomelaceae > Odonthalia > Odonthalia washingtoniensis. The sequence continues at coordinate 3,594 of JAULBU010009657.1, forward strand.
ATATCAGACCAAACCCTAGTCTAGTACAGACTGTTAAGAAGGACACAGCTTGTATTGTTCGTTACGGGAAATATTGTATATTTTCTGAAATAGAGAATCTGAACCGTGAACGTTTTAAAAGAAAAAGGGGGTTGGAACTAGAAAACAAGATATCAGATCATTTAGAAGATGTAGCATACGTTGCAGGAAATGATGGAATGAAATTTCTGAATAATCTTCTCCGAGAGATGCTAAATAACAATGGATTCAATTCTAGAAATTCTAGGCAAGTGACAATTCAAATTCCAGCCTCATCGTATATATCAGGTTACCCTGTTCCCTCTATTCAGAATATGAAAAGAAACAGTAACGAAGTTGTATTCCAAAGGATAGTTTACGGTTTTCACAACGATTTGTCGCCAAAAGACGTTTTTACGGATCAAAAATCGCTAGATTGGATGATGTAATGATCGAGGAAAGTGGCGAAGAGGACGTATCAATTGAGGACGGGTACATGCAAGTTTGGTTTTCAAATTTATTATCATTTTTCATATCCTGTAATATAACTTCCATAGATTTTCCCAAATTCGCTGCTTTCATAATGTAGCAATCAACTACGTTTCCGAATTCATTTGATACCAAAGATTTAAATGCTTTCAGCGTTAAACAGGTATAGTAATGGCCGTTAGCAGGATTTTGAAAGCAACGTGTATATTTGCGACGATTGTTGTATAGTCTCTGTTTTACTGATCCTTTCATCCCAACACTTAATTCCAAATCAAGCTGTTATTTGTCATCAACTAGCGTCTTCAAATGCATTTACACATGTTTTAATGATTTGGGCAGCAGCTAACGGAATTTGCTCCATTAAAACATGTTTGACCTCCATTGGTATAGTTCCACCACTTAGACTCTTTTTTTGGGGATGGTTCAACGGTTTCTGCATTACCATTTTTCATTTGATCATGAAAGTTTTCCTGTTCTTCATCATCTTTAGGTTCAAACCTGAACGAATCTACAATACAATTGATGATGGAATGTAGTCTAACTAGAGGCATAATACTACATGTATCGGCTCTATTTGAGTCTAATTTCTTATATGCATTCAAAGCTTTCAAAGATGCATCGTTCTTAAATAGAACCTCAGTAAAATCTGGAGACAATTTTCTTCCCATTATTCCTTTGCAATTTTCCTAGAAAATAGCATCGTACTGAGATGTCCGCCAAAATGCCATATCTCGAACTCAAATTCCATTCACTCTATGAAGCTTGTCGTATAAATCTCTTTCTGTTTACTTCTGCGACTCACATCACATTGGTCATCTGGGTTTTTGGGAGCTATCATGACTCTATGACCTAGACAACTTAAAAAGACTTATTTCACTCTTTGCTTACGCGTACCAACTGTCTGTCCACAAAAAATCTCAAACCTTTTTAAAACTTCGACACTTGTGGATGCGCATTCATAAACGCATTTCTCGAGATCTTTAGAAGGATAAGGATTAATACCATGACGAAGAGAAGCTGCTGCTTACCCAACGAATTTTGAGCGAGATCTTTTGTACGAAGTGAATAATTCACCGTTCATTTCCAACTTCATTGGACACTTCGAGACATAGATTCCATGTACATGTATGGTTCCATTCTCTTTAAAATCATAGTTCCATAATGGAGCGCCAAGAGGATGCCGTGTCGTGCCGATTTTAAATCCTTTTTCCGATGTCTCAACTTCGAAGCAACGTCCTATCCAGTCGTGTACTTTTAAGTCTTCATTACAATGGTCGTCATCATTATCAATTAGACAAATTTTCGGAGACCACGGAATGTTACCGTGCATATTAGAACACCAAGCCTCCGATACCTCAGAAATGTGTTGGTGAACTGATGGTGTAATTTTGTTCATCTATTGAGCTACATAGTCAATAACAGAAGACGGATAACTTTTCCCATGAGTTTCTCTCTTCATAGCTATTTGTGCAGATGAAGTTCGATTATTCATTTGTCTTTGTATTCCTGGACTTGACGCAGATGGAGAGGAATTTATAAATCTTTCTGCAATTTCAAATTGGAACTGTAATGCTCTTTTCTCTTCAACGAGACGGGCGCATTTTTCTTCATACAATTTTAGTGTACCACTGAGACGGCGACAAATTCCATTACTTTCTTCATAATCTCTTTGCGAACTGTTGAATAAATTCACTGGCACAACCATTTTATCTGCTTCATCGCCCTCTGCACTTCTTGTATCGAGTTCAATTTGGTTCGAAGATCGTTCTGATCTTCCCCTGTCCTGTGATCTTGCAGTCTTCATTATCTGACTATATGTCCTAGAATTCCTGCCATTTTCTTTACGTCCTTGTCTTTCTTCAGTCCCTTCACTTCTAATTTGAATCGGATCAGTGACTTCAGGGTTAAATTCAAATTTCGCGTTCCTCGTTACATCACCATTGTCATTATCACCATCACGTCCTGCTCCTCTTCTATGTTTCCCATGTGTTCTTACCTTCATCAAACTAGGACTCACAATCCTAGAATTCCTGCCGTTTTCTAAACATTCTCTTCTTTCTTCGTTAACATAATTTCAAATTCGAATTAGAGCAACTGGGGCAGCCACTTTAGAGTTTATTTTCAATACTGGTTTGCTTGTTAAAACATCATCAGAACGGTCGTTACTAGTCTCAACATCCCTAGAATTGGTATAAATGAACGTCGCGGATTATTTAATAAATGCACCCACCATCTTTGAGTTAGTATCCAATACCCGTGTACTATATTTCCCTAAACCCAATGAGGAAGATCTTGAAACAACATTTGTATCATTTTCTGGTGATTCCTTTGTGAATGCGGTTTTCGAAGACAACATTCGTCCTCGATGTGATTTTCTGATACCTATTGAGGTGATGTTTCTCATTTATGAGGATCATTGATACCATGTTTTCCCAAACCATCTACAGGTTCAGAATCAGTTCTGAAATCCTCCCATAAAGAAACAGCTTCCGTCAAATATCTACTATTTGGAGCAGTAGGTTGTACGTGTTGATCACTTATTGGTGACTCATGATCACATACAGATTCATTTTTTCGTTCATTAGGACTAGATCTAACTCTACCACTTTGTCTTTTTGAGATAAGACGAGTTTGAGGTTCGACCGAATTTGTTTTGATTAAAGACTTACTTGTTCGTAGTGCCATGATGCCTGTGAAAAAGAAAGACAACTTCAGCGCTGCGAGCAGCTGTTTGACGATCAGTTTCATGCGCCGTTCTTTTATTTGCCGTGTACCCGTGACTGTTTGGCGTGGCGATAATAATCATCTCATAAGACGTGGAAGGGGCTGCCGACCGTTGGGTGTGGTAGTAATGAACAAGAGAAATATCGTGAAAGGCTATCTCAGCCTAAAACAATACGTGTCCAAGTGTAACTAAAAGTACGAGAAATTTTAATATCACAAACATTATCTTTAAAATCACCGGTATCCAGTAAAGAAAAACCGGTACTACTTTTGGAATCTAATTTTTATTTCTTTAACAGCGTCATCATCATCCGACGTTTCATAATCCTTCTAATCTATGGCATCTTCGTCATCTTCGTCCATTTCTGACTTAAACAATTCGATTTCAACCATGACAAACCGTGGACTCATTTACGTAATTAACTCGGATCATATGGAACATACCGAATCACTTTTGTTATTAGGGGACTAAAAGGGACATGCCGGGGATCACATGACAGATTTTTCAAAAAGTACACCAACGCAGTTCATTTATTGATGGTTCTTCTCAAAATGTGTCACAAAACAACTGCAAGGGTGTCTATTCCATCGACTAAAACGGTTCTATCACGAAATAAGGGTATAGGTTGCAGCGAGGAGGAGGATCGACACGACGATAGTGAATGGGGCCAAATGAGGAAAGGGGGAATTAAACTGGCAGAACGGAGACTGAATTGAGTATACGGTGACACATGTACAAGTACAGTATGTAGCCAGCATTAAAAACCTCACCTGAATTTAGTTTTACCAGTACAGACTACTGTACTGGCCCAAAATCCCACGTGTATCAAATTAGGAACACGACCACTTCAATACTGTATACTGTGAACACACGTGAAAACCACAATTCACATCAAGAACGGTGACATGAGTTCGTATTAAATACGAACTCAAGGTGCAGGAACTAAAAATAAACTTAACGTCGGTAAAATTTATTACCGAATTAACAATCACCCAGGATATCACTCGAACTTCACACCAGGAACCAGCTATCACATGAAAAGGGCACGCAGCATCACTGAAAGGTGATACTTGAGTTGGGTGTTAGGAAACCCCTAACTGTAGGCCTCGAACAGGGCTGGGAGAACCTCTTCAAGAAAGAGCAGGATCGCTTCATCAAACCCGCACGAAGAATCAAATAATTTGTTCGGAAGGATTTGAAGAGAAAACGTTCACCATTAGGGTCAGCGGATAACGGAATTACAAGATGCAGTAGAAACAATTACATTGACTTACAGTTACACTTTAATTAAGACAAGACCCGATTCGATTAGGACAGTGGAGAGACGGCTCATGGTTACACGTGTCAGGTTACTCAGCCAAGATGGAGGAAAATATCAAAGCCACATTGGATAAATACAACAATGGGTTGCACTACATAACCGTTCTGTGGTACACAACTTACCCCTTTCCAAGTTCCTTCATCAATACAAGGATGATACTGTACATGACGCACAGATATTGAATTATCTTATGATCAACTACTTGAACCCAATCATCAACCATCCAATTAAGCAATTCAAAAGATTGAATCTCCCATTGAGAACATTCCATCACCTCCACCATCATTTATTGACAAATATCCATCTACTTCTTCCCCTCATACCAATAAACCACCATTACATTTATCTTCTCGTGAACCAAATCAGACTAGTCCAGATGGTAACCACTGCGATAACTTCACCTTCTGGATATCATCATTTGAAGATTACAATAAACAACACAACGAGTTTCTGCAATGCTTGGACAAGATGACTCAGAAGGGACAGTACAAGCATCTTTCACGCAAGAGGGGCCCTCCAGAAGTTTAATGAGGACCCAACGTGGAAAGTCTTGCTTGTGGGAGGGGGAAACCAATTGAAAAACTAATAGTTGAGTTGGAGTAGCACTTGAACAGAAAGAGAGGAAGTCGCTGCGGTAAACGATCCAAATGATCCAGAGAACGGAAGGGTGGTTGGTCTTCCATGACGAAAAGCCAAAAACAGAATACACGGAAGAAAAATGATTGCAAGTATTGCTATCATCTTCAATAAAGATGTTGATATTGTCATTTTGAATTTATGTGCCAATTTCTGTACACTACTATCTTTATCGCCGTTCACATTTACACCACTTCACGACTGTCGTGGGACAGACCCGTTCATGTTCACACCACTGAACGACCGTCTTTGGACAGACTCGTGTATTTTCAAGTTTCGTTTTGGAGGGCGGGTTCGGGGAATGAACGGTGGGGAATTATGAACTCAAAGGATATGAAGTGCCACTTTGATATGAAAACGAGAGATTTATGGCTGGGAATGATCCAGGACGTAAATAATATTTGATAATATCACTGGTATTATCAAATATTATTTACGTCCTTGATCATTCGCAGCCATACATCCTTCGTTTGAAAATTTTTCATGTCATTTGCCTCGGTTCGAGTATTGATTGGGAAAAACGACTTCGGCGCTGCAAGCAGCTGTTTGACATTTTTCAACATGCGTCTTTCCCATAACTTGAGTATATCTTATATTTATTCGTGGATGGGCAACCATCCTGTGTCACTACCTGTTCTGAAGTGTTTTTTAGTTGAAGCTCTATTTTGTTTATGTGGTGATGCAGTTGAGACGGTGGTGATGTTTCTGATGTTGTTGAAGTTGATGGGGGTGGAGTAGACTTTTTGATTTAATTTGGTTGAATGTTTCCATTAGTGTAACATTGTCGTGGAGATGGTGGTGATGTGGGAACGGATGGAGGAATGGTGGTGGTGGAACCAGCATTGTTCACTGTTGTTCCTACTCAATTGGTCGTCATGGTCGGGAATAAGGCGGCGGATGACTGGGGGGATTTGAAAAACGAATTTCATCACTCTGCGGATAGTCTATTGATTGATCGGTGCTATGACTGCTGATTGTATTCATATATTGAGTCCCTTTGGGAGTTGTTCTACTGGGTTGATCACCTACAAGGTGCTCCAAGTTTTCTGTGTCACAGTCTGAGGTAAAATCTTCGCCGCCAGTTCATGGAGCATAAATGTTTGATCAGGTTTACATTTTTTCTGCTTCATCGGAAGATCCAATAATTTCACCTGTTACACCTTTTTTATGATCCTTTGCCCCGGTTGGAGTATTGATAAAAATTTCAAATTTTGATTTTATATTTTTCCCAGCAAGGCCAACTGACTGAGCTTCAGCCAATTAGCTATTCCCGCTATTCCTCCCAAGAAGGAATAGCGGTTACGTCATGAAAACGACGGCACAAGTAATGCGACTTCGTAACTAAATAACGAAGACAACAGCTCTGACAACTTACTGTCACTATCATCCTTATAATCACTATGACCCTCACACCAGTTCCAACTTCTATGCTAACTTATCGATCCGCAATCATCCCCAAAACCCGTCGAGTTGTTTTCGTGACTCATTTTTCTCTTCAACCTCTGTCCCTTGGTCCTGCCCCTATTTAACTTTATGGAATTGACATGTGATTAGCAATATTATGGCATCACATCTTATCTATCAGTAATTATTAATGGATAATATAATCATTGTTTTTCTTGAGCTAATCACAAATTTCGCGTGACAGCACAGCAAAAGTCCATTCACACTCTCAATGAAAAGAATGAATGATCAAACTAAGCAGCAGAATCATCCGATAATGAATCACAAACATCTATTTCTATAAAATTTTCATCAACGTACTTGTATACATTAGTTCTACTAACATGACCCCCAATCATATCAATATTTAAATTTAACATTTGGATGATGTTCCTGCTCCATTCTCTACTTTCCCCTAGTGGATGGTACGTATATAATCAATTGTTCATTTAACTAGAAATATTAAAATTGTTTTTTTTGGGTTATTTTTATGTGCGTCCTTTTTCCTAATTTTATAGTGTCTACCATTTTATATATCGTTCTAAATGATAAGGTACGCGCACAGTTATGAAGTGAGTGTGGTATGGAATGTGAACAAATTGTTGGAACTGTTCAATGTGTTGAAGTTACCGCCAAACTCGGTGATGGATTAAGTGAACTGTTGGATGCTGTTTTACTCGAAGCGGGTGATATAGCAACTGATGATGAAATTGTAGATGAAATGGGACGAACAATTTGTTTATAAAGTCGAGTTGATTGTTCTATGTGGAAACTGTCGTAGTCAGTCAGGGTACGATAAAACGTGGAGATTTCATCGTCATGCAATGTGGGCAACAATTCGGTGACAGGAGTGAGGGAGAACTTTATGGACTTGTAAAAATGATTGCTAATACAGAAGGTAAGGATGTGGAACAAGGTGGTGTTATTTTAGCGGTAGTTGTAGTTGGATTAGAACTTGGTGTCAAACCGGGATGTATTTTATGGGTAGCAGAGACTGAGAACGAAGCAAAGGTGAAAGTAAGGGAAATGGATGGACGGAACAATGGAGCTAAAATGAGTATACAGAGTGCGAAGCACATCTTAGAAGCACGAGCAAACAAGGAACGAAGCATGTGTCATGATGATGTCGTCATGTCTGGTTCTATCTATGGATCTACTTCTGACTCGATGGTGGAAGGTAATGAAGATGAAGATGCCAATGGGTACGACGAAGAACATAATGTAGAAGAAAGATAAAAATGGGTACAAATCGTTGTAAAGGGTGATGTAAGAGGAAGTGCTGATGCAGTAGCACAGTGCATGAGACGATTAGAAGATGATGACATCGGTATGCATATCGTACACATCGGAGTAGGTGACGTGACAGATGCAGACATAACGTTATCAACAGCTACGAATCTATTAAACGAAAGGAGCAAGAAACGTAAAAGAAAACAACAACAAAAGAATGGAGAAAAAATTAAAGAAGATGAAAAGTGGGTGTTGAATGCGTTTGGTGTCCGTATTCGAGAGTCTATGCGCAAAGCTGCGGGGTCAGCTAATGTTAATGTGATACAAAATGGAATTATATATCAATTAGAGGATGAGGTAAGGAAATTGATGGACGGAATGCGTGACAAGCTGACTAATGAAAAAGTTGTTGGCGTGGTTGGTGCTGTGAAAGTATTTTCGAAGGTCATTATTGGTGGACACACACATTCTCTAGACTAAATGGTTATCGATGTCTCAAGCATAAAACCATCAGCTTTAGTCGATCTAATCACCGATGAATTACCCCTGCATTTGAAATTCACACCACAGACAATGAATCTGTTGTTCACACCGTAATCTGTAAGACAAAAAAAACAAAGCTATGAAAAACAAGAACGAAAATAATGCCAGTAGAGAGTGTAATGGGTCACGTCGATCACGGAAAGACATCATTACTGGACGCATTACAAAGCTCGAATGTTGCAACTACCGATGACGACGGTATTAATACAATCACCGTTGGAATTTTCTGGTCATGTCATTACTATTATAAAAATGATGTGCTCCCTTTTGCCAAAAGTAATTTGAGTATTACTCAAAATATGTTTTGCATTTTTCAAAATATTTTGAGCATTACTCAAAATGGTATTGATATCATGCTCAACATATTTTGGAAAATGTCAAAATATTTCTAAAAAAAAGAAAATAAAAATCTTTTTTTTGGTATTTTTTGGATTCCAAAATATCCCAAAAACCAAAAGTGTTTTGGACATTTTTGAAAACGAATCTTACTGACGTGAGCGCGTCGATGGCACGGAAGACTGACGGGACATGACCTTTATTTTCTTTTGTCTTTTGTGATTATTAATGTCAGGGGGATTAGTTGTAGTTGGAGATGGAGTTGTGGAAGTAGTCGTTTTTGTTGTAGTTGCAGTGTCTGTTATAGTGTGGTTGAGGTAGTTGTATAACCTGGGAGATAAATTTAGTATACCACCCGTAGCGGATTGTCGGGTACCGGTCGTTGGAGGTCGAGGTGGCAGAGGCTTAGGGATGGGATCCCTTCACGACGGTGGACAGGACACACCGTCCTTATAATGAGGGCGGAATGTCAGACGATCCCGTGCTTCGACGAGACCAGTAGGGCCCTTTTGGACGCGCGCACGTGGCGATGCACTCATAGATCGTCCTAGTCTCGCCAGTTTGGGGGCTCGTCTGGTAATTATTTTTATAAGGTTCAGATGAGTTGAGGCGAGGGTGGGGTTCGAGCTGTTACTAGAGAAAGATGCCCGTCTCGTTGGTGCCCAGTTGGCGCTTACGAGACGGCTTTTATTGTCTAAACTGGTGGTTCTTCCAGACCTGTACACCCAAGCCTACAGGTGTGCAAGCACTACACGTTGTGGAAGGAAAAGAAAAAGGGGAAAGTACGTGTAAAAAGAGAAAATGGGGGTAGAGAATGATGAGCCGTACAGTATGGAGGCAGGGAAATAATGCACGCAATTGGTGTGGGTAGCCTTTCAGTACCTTCTTCCAGGGGGTATTATATCTTTAATAGTGCAACAAGAATACACCTCCTGCCCATGAAATCACAAATCAATAACAAAACCATTCCCTCCCGTGGGATTCGCACCATGATTTCAACATTACGGCCTTTACCCTACCTATCGGAGCCATACTCTCGAATTTGAAATTCGTAACTACAAGTTCAACTGCCGAACTTATATTCGTGAACGACCACAATCCCCGTTTATGGGTTGGGAAATATGTCATGTGGTGCAATGGGAATTCGCAGTTCGATTGGCCTCGGTGCTCACTATTCCTTTTTGTCACAAAGCGTGACCAATTGACCACGTTCCGGTATCGGTTCGCCACATTGCTCGCGAGCGGGCGAGACAAGGAAATTGATCTCCACGTCACGTGTTCTATCTCCATGCTACGTATCCTTTTTGACAATGGGATATTTACTGTACAGGATACATTAATGCACTGTCCGTCATGCTCTGTATGATCCACCTACTGCCTACCGGCGGCGGGTAGGACGTACTCAAGGGGTTTTTCCCACTTTGACCTTTTGATTTTTATAAAAGCAGGCCACTTTGAGACTGAATCTGACCCCGAACTTGCACTTCAACATTAATAACGAAGCCCTTTCGGCTACGACAGTATTCCAACCTCGCGTGCACGAGTCGATCAACCGCGCCTTACAAGCGTCAACCTTGATCCGACCCCATCCATAGTCGTGTTCGTTCCCTCCGCCTTACAAGCGTACTCTGGTATGGACACCGTCTACACCCCCACACCGCTGTCATCGACAGTCGTTCGAGGACACCGACATTGTGGTGGAAGCCACCTAAACAACAACTCAACCCAACCCCCTCCCCTTTTGGTGAATTTCTTTTCCATTCACGTAGGCTACTGCGGAACGAGGTCCCGAACACCTTTAGCACTGACTCCCTTCCTTCCCTCTCTTTCGGGAAGTGCATTGCACTACAATATAATGGGAACTTATGGATGAACCCACCAACTCAAGAAAGGATTGTCAATGTAACCATTTATTTATCGATTGGTGCGATAGGTGAGAGAGGACGAAGTAGGGGAAAAAGAACAATGGATAATGGGATAAAAGGAGGGTCAGTGAAGATTAAAGGAACACAGACGAGGAGGACAATAAAGAGGGGGTCAGATCATTGTGTCATCAAGGATGAAGTAACTGGTCCACTTATGTATCGAGTATGACGATAGGTACGATTTGTTATGGTTTCATCAAACATATGCATCCTCAAGTATGACGATATGTACGATGAGTAGTGATTTAATCCAACTTATGAATCGCCAAAGTATGACGATAGACACGATGAGATATGATTTCAGTACGACGATAGGTACGATGAGTAATGGGTTCAGCAAACTCATATATTGTCAAGTATGACGACATGAAAGATGATGTATGGTTTCATCAAATAAGATGATGATTCATGTATTAAGGAATGTTGATACGCGTGCCGTCGGTTGTGATATGGATGATGCCAATTGCGATGGCACAGAAGACGAGTACACAGAGAAGACCGGCGTAGGTATGAGATGGAAGTGGGGAGATAGAAACTACGCCGTGAAATTATTTCGGTGGTAAGGAAAGGCATACGAGACAAAGAAAGTCATAGGAGGGCAAAGGGCGTATAAAAAAGAAAAAAAGACCGCCGGGAAAAGCAGTACACTGTTAAGCCTGAAACTTGTGAGGAAAACGAGTAATGAAGAAATCATTCAATTCTAGAATGACGCAGTGTATGCCACACGTGTTTAGATAACAGGGCTGAATTCCGAATTGGAAAATCTAATTATCTTTTGATATTATTTTACACGTGTCATAATTATTATCATAATTTGGCTGAAGTAGATCTCGACTTCAGTATAAATATCGAACTGCCGAGGAGAGAAAAAGAAATAAAGAAAGCTAGCATATTCAAGAAAAACCCAGACAACAAAATTTAGCGAAATTGAATCGAAAGATGAGATTAACCCTGGAAAGAGAAATCGGACCAAACACGTATAGACTGGATAATAACCAGTACGAAGAACAAAGGGTTAACCCCACACAATTGATTTGTACCAGATTACCTGTCGGTTGCGAGTTAGAACCGATGAAGACACACCACGTGTCGAATCGCCTGACTGAATTTGGATAAAAACGATCAAACACTCTTTGCGTTGCATATCTAATGATATGTATACAGATACTACCCTATGTATATCTAGTTACAAAAAATGATAATTCGCTGCGATGTTGTATGGTCAATGCAAGTCAATAGTGACAGTAGTATAGTCTCAATTTAGGGACCATCTAGTATTGAGATTTTTAATGTAACGAAAAGGAAAAACAGCAATAATATACTGGGTTATACTGAATAGGAGTATACCTGCAATAATAGTAATAATGTCTATAGTGGGAGCAAATAGGGTTTGTAAAATATTAGCTATAGCCTATGCTAATTTCGGTTGTCCAGTGTAGAGGTGTGTATTATTCAAGTTGAGTATGCAGTTAAGGAGAGATTTACTAATTACTAAAGTTAATCTGGTAAATCGCTAATTGTCTAGCGAAGTGGTTGAATCTTGACGTCGGTAAATGGCTTTGCAGAATACTACAACGATATCGTTTGATATCTACTTACCGACTCTGATTTCGCAATCGGGGACAATGTTATCGCTCGTTTGTTACGTGTGCGAGTATCGTCCGTGCTCTCAGTTGCCAATGATTAGGTCGATTGAGGCGCTTTGGTTCTGAGTCTCCTCTTCACCAAGTTTGAAGCTGGTATGGCGTTCGTGCTGGTGTTGCTATTTCTGGATTTTAGTTAATGTCTGACATATTTATTAATTTCCCCCACGCGTGTGGAGTACGGTATGTATACTATGTCGTGATCGATTCCAGTCGACATCGAACGGAACGGGTACACGTGTAATACTTACTGTCGGTAAAAGTAGTAATCTCGAACTCTGAATCACTGCGTTTTAATACACGTGTGATTCGTTAATTGAATGACATTTTAGTTCTCATTCATGAATGCCTAAGCTGTATACCATTACTGTTTATGCACGTTCGAACAAATCATCGTACTGTATTTCCTTACTGTGTATACATGTTAAGGTCGTTTATTTCAAAGGATACTAGTATGGGAAAGACGACTGTATTCTTGGTGACTACAATTGGCACCAGATGATCGGAATACAGCCACGTGTAGAATTGAGGGGTGTACTGTCGTGTAGTTTGGATGTGGATTTTTGGTGCTGCCGGGGAACGGTTTGATCGAGTCCGACGGTGGATGCAGTTACCGAGGTATGACACCTAAGGGTGCCAGGTACTGTACGTGTGAAGTGTGCAGGATAGTCGGCATTGTATGGAGGCGAGTTGCAGTTGGTATGCGCTTAACGAGGTCGTGAGGTTCTGCGAGAGTGATGATGATTGAGGGAGAAATGGAGCGCAAAGGAAAGGTCAGAGAACGTGCAAAGGACGGACAGAGGCCTGGGCGGAGTAACTGCGCTAAGAACACGTTGAGCTATTCGTATCAATACGAATAATAGGGTAAATTTTAAGGTGTTAGAGTATCAATACTCTTACGGTGACCACAGTAAACGGGTAGTTTATTGTAGTTGTTAAAAGTAAGGAAAGGGAAGAGAGAGAAGGAAAGGAATGGTGCTGGTGGCATTCTTATAGGAGGAAAGAATGCCAAGAGATAATCCAAGACACTGATCCTGTTAGACGGCGGAAGCTTTAGGTAGTGAGCCTAGGGTGCCCACGTGTATATATATCAGAACTTAGGGTAGCATTTCCTTAACTGTCTACAGTGTTGTAGGTGACCATGTACAGTATCATAGGTAGGTATCTAGCTGTGTATTATGTTCCACGTGTAGAGAAGTTGAGGATGTTGCACTGTAGAGGTGATATATAGTGTGGATAGTTCCAGTCTTGTGAAGTGGATCAGAGGCTGGGCCAATCAGTTTATACGTCACAATTCTTTATCGTTGTTTTTATTCTCTTCGTTCAAGGTTAACCATAATCTCGTCGTCGTCATCGACGCTTCATCATAGTCGCGTCATCATCATAATCTCATTATCTTCATCATCTCATCATCTTCATCGCAACATCGTCTCATCATCCTTTCGTCGTCGTCATCGACGCTTCATTATCATCGCGTCGTCATCATCATATCTCGAACTTCGGTGTCACGAGAAATGTTTAGCAATCAGTTGATTAGCTCGAGTCGTCGTAGCGAATCGACACCACGTACCTTCGACCAGTATCCCGTAAAGGCTGCTTAAGTGTAGTAGGGATTTTGATCACTAAACTGCATCCCGGAGATTGCGGAGAAAATTTAACATACTTACCGTTCAATAAAGGATATCCATTTTACTGCGACTGCGAAAAACTTCAGATAGCCTGGGTTGGTGGCCCATTCGAGAAGGATGAAAATCGAACCCGTGAGCATTACAGATACCGGAATGGGAACACGGCCATGAAGAAATACACTTCACATTAATTGGATTCTAATCCATAGAAGGAGCTAATTTATCCAGTAGTCGAGTGAATTTCACTTTACTACCGAATTGGGGACTTTAATCCACCAACGACATAAGCCATCTTAGGTTTCGACATCATAAGGTATGAATGTAGCACCTAACCGTACCTTCCTCTGTAATATTCGAATACGAAGCTACCCCCACCCAACAAAGTTGGTGGATTGGCTGATAAAATTCCAGTTGACCGCATGATAAGTCAATTAAACTACGAAGTTACTGAAGACAACGAACGATACATATATGCAATTGAAGAAATCATACCGAAAGATCTACGAGAACCACCACCCAGTTTGTCAGATGATGATACTATTGATAGAAATTTGGAGATGAGTGCAATTGTGGATGAGGAATTCTCGTTCAGTCAAACTGTTGGGTATAATGGCTGTAATCAACTGTTATCAGTATTTAGAAAACATATTGGAAAAGTGGAACAATTTATTAAATTATATAAAAATATGGATGAAATTCGCGATTTTCTGAAACGCCGAACGAAAATAAACTATTTAAAAAGGGGTCCAAGGCAGAGAAGCAGTTGTCAGCGAAAGGAATTAGTTACGAAGTTTATTGGAGGGATATCATAGATATTTTGGGCTATCAAATTAAAATAGTTCATAGAGACGAGTTATACACGAAACTTCCTGACCATGTTACAATTAGAAGTCACCATATGAACTTAGATTTGGGAGTGACAGCAGCAGCAAAAGCTGAGGGAATAGTTAAGATGTCGATGGAGATAAATGTTTCATGGCGTACGCTTGCTGTTGATGGCGAAAAAAATCTTTCTCTGATTTGTTGCAACATACAGCGATAAGTAACAGAAATTACTGAAGACAACATCCTTAAAATTGTATTCAATTCATGTGACTATTTTTGATTTCAAGGAAGAGTGGAGACGAAGAATTATTTCATCTGGAGACTCAGTAATTGGCTTTCTTTCTGTGTAGTTCTCACAGTCAGAACAAATTGGAAAATAAAGTAATAAAATCAACAGGAAATATATACTACTGACATTCCACGAGAGAATTGAATATATATTTCAGCCACTGATGAAAATGGACATGGAAGGGGTTACGGTTGAGACAGTAGATTATAAAAAAGTTCGTCGTCACATGGTCCTGTCATCGTATGTGGCGGACATTTCTGAGGCCGAAGATATGCTCAGTATAAAGCGAAACACAAACACAAATTCTCCATAAAACAGGTGTTTAGTTGGCATGGAAAGTCTGAGTTTTTTACGGAAGAAGCTCAAAGAAGCTGAAAGGTCTGTACCTGTTACTATTCAAATGTTAGAATGTATGAATAGCGGAAATGAAGACGTTTTGAACGATTTTAAACAGCTTTCCATGGTACCAGTACCACCAGTACTACCTGTACCACCTGTACTTTCAAAGTTTACATTTATTGGTATACATACATCGGTTGACATCTAGGAAATATTTGGATTTGAGCTAATGCATAACCTCTCACTCGGTATCTCCAGGTTGTTGACAGAGCGTCTAGTATTGTACCTTAAAGATGAGAAGAAGTTGAGTAAGTCAATAACTACGCTTTCTGGAGAAGGGAGAAATATTTCTTTGATAAATAGGCCTGTTATTTCTCTTCTTAATAGTTTTATCCGAGAAGTGCAGTACAGCTCACTGGGGTATGGGTTGATTGTAGATCTTTTCAAAGTTTAAACAGCCGGTCGTCTATCAGGTCTTTTCACTGATAATGGAATTGTCGGAATGCTTGAAGCAACAGACCATGAATGAATTGATATGGTATCCCCCTTTCTGGGTGCACTTGTTGATACTTGTGGAGATTTCGGTACTGAACCTGTGACGTCTGTTTTTGTAAAGTTTGTGGAAATCGTTAACTACAGTTGCAGAAGGAATAGACACCCAATATGGAGTGATGAAGATCTTAAAGAATTGAGCAAACTAATTATGGAGTGAAAGGTTTTAGAGTTTTCGACATTTGGTGAATACCAATCCATTCTTAACGCGGGACAAGTTGAAAGCTGGAAATATTTTCTTTAACCAACACCTCATTGAATAATTGACCCCTTTCCAAGTGCACGGAAGGCCTGCAAAGAACTGAATTGGTATATAAAAGTTGTTAACGATACATGTGAACACTCAGAACGCTGACATCTACAAAATACTCTCTTGTTACGATCATAAAAACTTGATTCAAATTTAATGTCGGATATATGTCCCGGACCGTGTACCACCATAAAAGTATTTGGATACTCTTTGCAATATTCTTCAACAAAATTAATAAAGAAAATTTTCATATCCTCAGTTATGTGCAGCACGTAACAACCACCATCGTTAACCATCTTTGATTCGGACAAACGCCCCTCTTTTATAGTAAGAACGGAATAATGCATCATTTTTGCAGCAACGAGGTCGTGAAGTTGAAAACTCTAAAAGGTGGAAAGATCACCCTTGCGCCGTTGTGAAGCAATGAACTGACCTCCTCCATTCTCATCCATTGCGAAGGCCACAAGGCGGACGATATAGTTCTTCTCGTCGAGTGGGTAGCCGTTCTTCTTGGTAACTTGATCATCGGAAAACTCCATCTCTGCAATCCTTGAGCTGCTGTACCTGGGACGGGAACAGCCAGCCAGAAACACTTCCACAATGGCTGGATAGGAGACGGAAGCCAACTATAATTGGCCAGATATTGTGTCTTGACCTCGCTAACAACTAAATCATTTTCCAAAAACAACGCTACGTAGTCATCATATATTTAGGGGTTGGTGCTGGGGTTGGTTGCCATTTCGGTTGCCTACTTTGTTTGGTCCTCTGGAGCGAAGCCGCTCCTTTGATTTACGATACCTAAAGTGGATATTGAAGTAGATGACACGCTAGTTAGAGTCTACCTTAAATCGTTGCCTAATTTTTGTTTGATCCTCCGGACCGAATCCTCGTCTCTGATTTCCGATAACAAGAGGTGTCTGCTCCGCGGTAGTTGTAAAGTATAATTCAGTTACCAAATTTTTGTCTGGTCCTCTGGATCGAAACAGCTTGTTCGATTTCCGAAAACAAAAAGTGGATGTTGTGGATGATGTGAAGGGAGGAGAGAGAAAAGAAAAGAAAAAACAGGATGGAACTGTGGTATAGCCTAAAAACCATAATTGATCTCATGTTTAAAAGATATTAAAATATCTTTACAATTTGTTGATTGAATTTAAATAAGTACTGTACAAACGTACAACTTGAAATGTGTGCCGTATTTTCAAACACTGATTCGTCAATCGATAGTATTCTGTAGGCAAAATTCATATTGTAAATCATGTAAAAACATTGAATTCAGGAATCATTACATTTACTGTCATCATGAAAATAAATGTTATGATTAATGTCTCTTAATGATCGATTCTGTCTTTTAAATATTTTCCTCCTGTTTCATTTCTTCTTCATGGGCAAAATGCACTGTCAAGTTTACCTCTCCAAACGGCACTAAAATAGCAGGTTTCATCGATTTCATCAACGCTGAATGAACGTACGCAACCTACTGCCTCTGTTACAAATTAGCCTATACCGTCACCGATTGATAAATCTTCTACAGAAATGACTCCTGCCGTATCTTAAAAAACTTCAGCCGGAATTTCTTCTGCCGTAACTGTTAAAACTTCAACAGAAACTACTCCTGACGGAACTGCGGAAGTTACTCAAGCAAAACATAATCCGATCACTACTCAACCATCGCCAACAAAACTTATGTATGTACCTATGGCCACATCCACTCCTGTGTGGACTAGGTCGTCTACTACGTTGATGTCGTACTTTTTCAATACTTTCATCGAGAAAATTTCTACTTTCTCGACAGGTAGTAGAACTTTATTTTCACTTCATTTTCAATTTCTTCAAACGTTGCAGAAATTCGTAATACATTCAAACCTTCTAAACCATCGTATTCAGCACGCGCGGTAGGTTCACATTACCCTTCATTTCGTTGGAAATGTAAAAGGAGCCTTGGTCAACAGCGAGATAGTCGGGAGGGCCCGTGTAAGTATGTATCCATAAATCGCATATCTGTTTCCATAATTCCGAGGATGACTTGTTTCTTAGGAAAGATGTCGAATCCTGCCCAAAGGCGGCAATTTGACGATGGATATGGCGATGGACGATCAGCGACAGGGGAAAGATTTCATCAAGCAGACAGTGTTGAGCCTCTTGCTTGCTCTATTGAGTATTCTGTCCTCCCGCGGTTATGATATGAACTAATTTATGTAAATCCCCCATGCCTGCTTGGTTTTATCTTTCTTTACTAGCCTTATTCTCCTTTCGAGGTCACACATGTGACTTAGTTGCCTATGTTGTCCTTCGACTACTTGCGTGGCAGATTCGCGGACTAGTAGACCCGCGTTACTTACAGTGACGCGTAGACGACCCTAATTCGCTGTCGGGCTACCTATCGCTGCGAATGACGCTAGCTGGTGAGTAGATTGTGTCACACCTAGGATTTCTCCCAGTGTGCACCGTGTGACGTCCTTGTCGAGATCTGCCCTTCAACGTGAAGATTCGCAGCGGCTTCGTATCTATCGTTGTTATGCGACGGGGCGGGGGGGGGGGGGTGGGGCTTTTTGTTAATCGGTAACTGTTTATTTCTCTTCCTTCTCCAGCTTTGCTCATCAAACATTTATACCCTCGTCTCCGATGTAGGATATGTTTGAAACGTGTAATAAATTTCTTTTCTTTGAAATAACATCTAATTATGTCTAATTGTATACACGTTTCCGCCGTACTGTATTCCTGTTATTATTCCATAATTACATATCTTTTATTATTATCGTGCACAGTATCCTATTTCGTTCCTCGACCAGTATGTCACCAACATCCTGTGTTTCCTGTTATCACAATGTATATCCCGACCTATCGACATACAAATACATACTAATTAATGTGAATTAACAGACAGAAATTTCATATGAGTGACGACATGTCAGGGAAAGTGTAGGAGTGAGGTAGGTGTGAGGTTCTGTATGTTGAGAGGAGGCCCACGGTGCTAGGTACAAAAAACGAGGTCTGGGATCCTGTAGTGTTGGAGAGGGTGTCAGCCGTGGGTGACAGAATGATGTCAGTAGGAAGAGGTGTGAGTGGCTGGGTGTGATGAACGGTGGATTAAAAGAGAATAAGAATGGTGTAGGGCAAGAGGGCTAACAGGCTCATGCATGGTTAATGCTATGCAGATGAAATACAGTTACTCGCAGGGGTAGTGCGGGAGGACTTCTTGAGCGTAGTGACAACACCGCAGTCGGTCTCAAAAATCAAACTATAGTTTAGCATTGAACGGTATAAAGTAAGTAACTAGAGGAAAGATGGCAAAAGGGAATGGTTCAGACGGCGATCTTATAGGAAAGAAGATCGTCACTTGGCGAAAACGTAGGCAGAAAAGCCTCGTTGGTGGAAGCTGAGCTTCAAGATCTAGGAGTCACACGTGTATACCGTATTCAGGTGTTGAAAGGGAGGAAACTTATTGTGGTACAATCGGACGTCAACTCATCAGCTCTGAGATCAATCCAAAGTCGATTCCTTTTTGTCGCGTTTGGTCACGTTTTGCTACACTTTTGTCACATTCCGTTACGTTTTCCTGTCACGTTTGTCACGTTTTATGCGTTTGGTCTGGTTCGGGTAATTGAACCATCGGCCACGTGTTTTACGGACAGCTATACACCGAGTATAGCATCTTACTGTACTCGATTTACTGTAAACTCACTCTTTCGCTATCAGGCGACGGGTTGGAGTCCATTTAAGCTTCTTCCCCCGTATTTACCTTAATAATAATATACACAAGCGTTTCTCAGACTTCCTCTACCACCGAAATTGCATTCGTCGCGACGAAAAAGCTCTTTCCGCTCTGGCAGAACGTCCGCTGCGCCAGCGTTTGTCAATTCCACCGTTTTACAAGCGTGTACAAGAACCGGCGACAGTTATCTGCTTCATCATGGGTAACTGCTCCAACCGCCTCCCTCCCCACGGAGTAGACATTGGATCACGGACCAACCGTTTTGGTACGCATCCCCCTATCCATGTGACTCACGTCGTCACACAACCACACCGACGTATTACAAACGACGGGACGACAGCCATCAATTTGATTCGCCCCTGACCTTACCTCACCTTTTGGTGGAGTGAACTGTCAACATGAGCAACGTGAAACGAGGACTCCGAATACCCTTAGAGACGTTTCCGTCCTTTCTTTTGGAAGTGCATTGCACTACATCTGGTCTCCCAGCCTAGAATCGAACTAGGGACAATCGACTCAAGAAGGATAAGACTACTACAGGCATACCGAAGAAGAACACGGTCTGTGACCGGTAGCCTACCAGCGGGATCGCGTAATGCTTCCCGCATAGAATCAAGAACACGTTCTGTGGACGCCCCCACACCGTTAGCTGGCCAACGCAATCGTGAGGAAGCCATACAACGCCTTTGCGGCGAAGAATCGGCGGACCTCAAGAAAGATTAACAGGCATAAAAACACATCTGGAAGAGAAGATAACCCGCAATCCCGAAGTAGAGGAGGAATTCAAAAACTTTCACGAAGAGCTTATGGAAATTAAGCAGTCCCTCGCCGAAAAAATACCCTCCCCAACGGAGTCCGTCGCCGAAGCCGTAAAACGTTTACGTTAGGACGGTAACACACTCTTGGAGCACGGTACTGAACTACAAGAAAACTCGAATTTCGAGGTGGAACAAAAAAATAACAAAGACTTTAATACCGCACTGGGTCAAGAAGACGCACCTTAACGTCTACTTCAACCGTCTCAACTGGTCTCAATGGTACATCGTGATACATCACGCAAGGAAAAAAAGAATGGATCGCACACGTCCGTCACACTCCTACCGTTCAAACCCGTCTGCAGGATCACGACGTACGCCTAACTACGACTCCTCATCTCCAGAAGTGGACTACGAAACAACAGGCCCCGGCCTGGATATTATCGATCTGTCTGTACCGTTCTTTAAACATGAGAAGGGC
>JAULBU010009668.1:0-24707 GCA_032358235.1 Odonthalia washingtoniensis
ACTCTAGAATCCCTCATCGATCACTTTAATAACATTAAAGTGAAGCACTACTGAACGTGTAACGTGTCATGTATTCGGTGTACATGGTACGTGTAATCTGTTCAGTAGTGAGAGAGAGAGAGTCTCACAAAAGTCTCACAACGTTCACAGTGATTTTGAAGGTTTATCTTTTTCTTGGGTTGGGTGGATGTAGAAAGAAAAAGAGTAGATTCGAGGCAGTGTAGATTTGTGGCTACGCATGGATATTGATTGGGTGAAATGGAATGAATGAAAACATTTTAAACCAATGGCAGTTAATATTTGTGTTACAAAAAAGATAAAAGGTAGCCAATAACAAAGAAATATACACGTGTACTGGATGTGGTCAACCGGTAATCCAATAGAATTTAACGAGCTCTAGCCGTTCTGAATGTTCAGGCGCTCATTCACATTCGAATTATTCCGATTTGTTTCTATGCTGTCTCGCAATCAACTTTTTGATTGAAAATTGCATCAGTATCGATGGATAATAAAGCTGCTAGAAGGCTGCAAAACGTTATTCTGGCAATTTCGTCCGTCGTTCTGATTCAATTGATCCAGAATATACTATTATTCAGAATTGCATTTCAAAAACTAATTCCTTCAACTTTCCAATGACACTTACAACTTTCGTACAACCTCTGCTTTTTCATAAATACCAAATTTCCATTTTCACTTCCTCATTCTGTAGTTTATCATCGCCGTCGCATCCTTTTTTTATTCCTAGAAGTCAATCTACTATCAACCGCATAACCACAACAACAACAACAACAACGCTTCTTAAACATACACACACTATGACTACTGCTGACGTTGAGAAATCAGTTCGATGTGCTTTGACCGAACTTTACGATCAAACACCATGCATGCCGATCATGGTACGTCTTGCGTGGCATGATTCCGGTACTTATAGTGCTGAAGATAGAACAGGTGGTGCCAATGGATCTATTCGATTCAAACCTGAGTCAGATCATCCCGCTAACAATGGATTAGACATTGCTAGAAAATTATTAGAACCGATCAAGGAAAGATTTCCTACAATTTCATATGCAGATTTGTATCAGTTAGCATCTGTTGTTGGCGTTGAATATTCAGGAGGTCCTATTATTCCATTCCGTATGGGTCGTAAAGATGCTACTGAAGGAGACACTACACCTGATGGAAGATTACCAGCACATATGAAAGGTATGGGACATTTAAGGGATGTTTTTTATCGTATGGGTTTAAATGATAAAGATATTACGACACTTTCTGGTGCTCACACTTTAGGAAAAGCTCATATGGATCGATCTGGTCAAGATGGTCCATGGACAAAACAACCAGTGGTATTTGATAATTCTTATTATGTGGAAATGTTGAAGTCTACTCCAGAGCCAGATTTGTTACGCCTTGGCTACGATATGGATTTGTTAGGTCAACCTGAAACTAAGGCTTTATGTGAGTTATATGCAAAGGATCAAAAAGCTTTCTTTGACGATTATGTCGAGTCACACGTGAAACTCAGCGAGTTGGGCTTTGAATAACACTCTAGCACACAATTTTGTCTGTGGATTGATCTAGCGTCCTAAATTTGAATGATATCTTTCACTTCTGTCGCTTCTGTCGGATTTATGCGTATGTTGTCATGTGTGACTAAAACGTTTGTAAATCATTGTTGTTGCCTGGTCTGTTGAATGACAGCACACGGCAGTAGGTTGTTCATTACAATAAAAAGCGGGCTGGCGTATATTAAAACCTGAACGTTTTGTTTTGTTTTCTATTCTAAAAGTAGGTGGCAGCTGTCATGCTGCCGTTGGGCCAATACTGTAGGAGAAGAATAGGGTCACTTAATTTTCCGATTACTGGAAGTTCAGAACTATTGGTACGTGTCTCTCACCGGGTCTACGCCCTTTAATACTTTGGACCAGGCTCCCACCACAAACACCAGCAGTGGACCAGCTGATGTTTTTCAGAATAATTCTCACAACTCTGGTCGCAACAATGTCAACAATTTTAAAATTTTTCCCAATTTGTTTTTTTAATTGTTTTTAAAAAATTATTTTAATAATTATTTTAAAAATTATTTAAAATTTAAAATTTTAAAAAAAAAAAACGTTTTGTGAATATCTTCACTTAAAATACTTACACCAGCAACAATGTTGGTGTAATTATTATTATGATTTTCCTTATTTCCTTATAATAATATTATTATTATTAGGGTATTATTGGGGTGCCGGTACGGCGGAACAAAATTCAAGAGCAAATTAACAATAATAATATGAGGCCGCCGTTGCCTTGCTCTTCCCATTGCCACACACTTGATTCGCTAGCCAAAAAACACAACTCGGGTCGTAATTCGACGCTCATTCAAACATCACAAACCTGTTTGCCCACGTTACAAAGGCTAGCAGGGTGGTAGTTTTGAAATTGAGTTACAGACGGCTGTAGCCTGTATCCAACCCTGAGAAAATCAGGTTTCCGCTCCGTATTACTGAAACAATCAACTCTTGGCAACAACATCCTCCCCCAACCTCTATGCCTCTGTTTCTAAAACCAGCCAGCCGGTTCTTCTCCTTATCAACTCCCCTGTCTTCTCCTGCGTCAGCTTCAGGGAGCAAGTCCCATATTCTTGTCCCTTAAGTCAACTCCCTGATCAAAAGCCAATACACCACCAACAAAACACTGTTAATAAACGGAATAAAGAGGAACACGCAATCTATTTTCCTATTTTTCCCTTTCTTCCACTAAACACATTTAATAATGGAACGCTATGAACGGTTGCATAAAATTGGGGAAGGCACATATGGTGTCGTGTACAAGGCACGTGAAGTCAACTCTGGTAAAATGATAGCATTGAAGAAAATCCGTCTCGAACAAGAGGATGAAGGTGTACCATCGACTGCAATTCGTGAAATTTCTATATTGAAAGAATTATCTCACCCTAATGTTGTTCATTTCAAGGATGTTGTACATGCTGATAAACGTTTATACCTTGTATTTGAATATTTAGATCAAGATTTAAAACGATATATGGATTCAGTTAAAGTATTAAGACCAGCATTGATTAAATCATATTTGTATCAATTAGTAAATGGAATTGCATTTTGTCATGATCGTCGAGTATTACATCGTGATTTAAAACCTCAGAATTTGCTTATTGACAAGACTGGAAAATTGAAATTAGCTGATTTTGGCCTTGCTCGTGCATTTGGTATACCTGTTCGTCATTATACTCATGAAGTTGTTACTTTATGGTATCGTGCTCCCGAAATTTTATTAGGTGCTAGAAAGTATTCAACTCCAGTTGATATTTGGTCAATTGGATGTATCTTTGCTGAAATGGTAATGAAAATTCCTTTATTTGCAGGTGATTCAGAAATTGATCAATTGCATAAGATTTTCACTATTTTAGGAACTCCTACTGAAGCTATGTGGGAGGGAGTTACTGGACTACCTGACTATTCTACAACTTTCCCAAAGTGGCGTAAGCGTCACATTACTGATGTAGTCGATGGTTTAGATGTTTTAGATGCTGAAGGTCTTGATTTATTATCTAAAATGCTTATATATAGCCCAGATAATCGTATAACAGCCGCAAAAGCTTTAAAACATCCTTATTTCAATGACATAAATACGGAAACTTTCAAACCAAAAGATGGTGCTACATTGTTTGATAAGATTCCTGGAGAAAAGATTCCTGGAGAAAAGATTCCTGGAGAAAAGATACCTCAAACTTAATCTCATCTCAAAACAATCAACGTGGTGTCCATCAGGTCTTCTACTCTATTATGTTATCTCGTCTTTTCCATCCTTTAGGGTTCAGCGTTCTTCGTCACTCGTCTCATTTCTCTCAACACATTGCCTTCAACAACTCAGCAATCGTGGTCTTTAGCGCTTCCCCATCCCTTTCCCCCTCTTTTTTTTTTTTACTATAGGGCTCAGCGTTTTCTTTACTCGTCCCCTTCAACAAAAAGGTTCAACAATCGTGGTGTTTATTTGCACTCCCATTTTTCTTTTTTTTTTCTTTTCTTTCGTTCTTTTCCTTTTCTGTTGTCCGTCGAAGTTCATTTCTTCCTTTTTTTTTCATATCTAGGTTTGATCTATTTAGCATCCTATTTATCATCCTTCACATTGATGCTGTTTTGTCAACAATATGCTTTTGTGTTGACCATGTGAAGTCATGCCCCGATTTTATTAGTATTACTCACCCCAGACTCCTCTTCCGTCCAACTATGTCGCACTCGTTCCGTAATTGTGAATTGGAGCTGTGCATCAATTAAGCTAGCTGGCTTCGCCGTGAGATGGAAGGCCAAATGTGGTATGCTCAAGCTGTATAAGGTTTATAATTATGGTCGATGCAATGATGTAAAGCTGTGACTAGAAGGATGGACATCCATTGATAATAAAATAAATGCGATTCATGAATGTGAATATTATTGCTCTTTTTACGCTTAGTTGTTTTTCTCAAAGAGTTTATATGTCCTTGTGTCGTTAGTAACAAGTAACAATGTAACATTACTATTA
Source organism: Odonthalia washingtoniensis (assembly GCA_032358235.1). Classification (NCBI taxonomy): domain Eukaryota; phylum Rhodophyta; class Florideophyceae; order Ceramiales; family Rhodomelaceae; genus Odonthalia; species Odonthalia washingtoniensis. The sequence goes on from JAULBU010009668.1 coordinate 4,522, forward strand.
TCCTCAGATAATGTCTTCCTTCAATTAGGAAGTATGTCGCAAGCTGTAGCTTCCAAGGCCGTCTGATACATCATTGCAACACTAACCCAATCCGTCGTTACACACCACACGTTCACGTTTGTTCCTGAGCTTGAAAATTTTCATTTAAATAATTTCATGATGGTTTGAAAATAACTATCTTGAAGACATTTACTTAAATGTATGTCGACGTCATTTTGAATCTCTTTAGAATCAGAAACACTGCTCGCCAACGGGTTTGAGTAAGAGACCGAATACGAAAATAAGAGAAATCAAGAAGAAAGAAAGGAACAGCGGAAGAGAATATACGTTATGACTCGCAAATTCGCTACTGTTGCAGCTAATTTTGTTGGTAGACGTTCTCCTGTCAAATTACATACTTTTCGTACCCCACCAGCACAATCGCACCCAGATGGCAATTTACCTCCGCTTGTAATCATGCACGGAATACTTGCATCTGAGTCAACGTATCGCTCCATTCAAAAACGACAAGATTTTGGTTAGTTTTCATCCTTCGTTCCCATAATCGTTTATGTACAGAACAAAGAACATTTAAAACATACTCCTGAATGCAAACACGTAAACTGACTAAACAAAATCATATATTTATTTAATCCCACTATAATCATCCACTTGCATGTCATGTTTGGTCTTCACTTTTTTTCAACCTTCAAATGAACAAAAGCCCCTTTTCATGAGAAAATTGGAATCGATTTATGTAATCATGGATCATCTCCACGTGTCCCAGCTCATGAAATGACATTCGACAACATGAGCGACGATGTCATTGCATTGCTAGATTCTTTCGACATTCCCAAGGCTACACTTCTAGGTCATTCAATGGGTGGTAAAGTTGCAATGCAAACAGCTCTGACATATCCGGATCGAGTGAATAAGTTAATCGTTGTCGACATTGCTCCTGTGACATACAAACCTGGTAACCATCCATCAGATTCAACTGTAGCCTCTCGTGCGATGGCCGCTATTGATCTAACATCTGTGAAAACACGAAAAGATGCTGATCAACTGTTGCAACAACAAGGGATTTCAATCGAAGCTGTTCGTCAATTCTTGCTTACGAATCTTACAACAATATCATCAAATTCTCAAAATTCTCAAAAACAATATCATTGGAAATCAAATGTGAATGAAATTGTTGATGCCATACCTCACTTGTTGTCATTTCCAGATCACGAAGATGGAGTAACGTATGATGGTAAGACTTGTATTATTCGAGGAGGGAAGAGTAATTACGTTCCTTTTCAAGCCATGCGGACATTTACAAAATTGTTTCCGAAAACAAAACTCGTCACGATTTCAGACGCTGGTCATTGGGTACAGGCACAAATGCCTGATGAATTTTGCCGATCAGTTACCGACTTTCTTGATGACTAATAGTAACTACAATGTCAGTCATTAAGAAATGCTCAAAACTGAACCGATACAAGAGTATAAATACAGAATTGTCGACTTCTTAGTTTACAAAACAAGTAAAATATAGTAAAGAATAGAAAAATAGGATCTTTCGCCAATTTCTAACTCATTGAAAATACCAGACATCAGGAGATTTTCGACCTTGGAAGACGGCTTCGAAAACCTTTACATCATTCTCAGAGGCGAAATTGGTTTTAAAACTCTCTAAGTCAGAAGGTTCACCAAGACAGAAGAATGAAGTTCCGCTTCCACTCATCATTACCACCTGAATTCCAGTTGTAAGAAGAGAGGATGAAATGAAATAACATAAAACGAAAGACAACCCAAATGTTAATATTCTAGTTCGAATTGAAGGAGAACAAGGCGGGGGAAATGATGGTGAATATGACAATGAAGCAGAGGGGGGAACGAAAAAAAACTTACCTTAAAGCCAGCTTCATACAGCTTCTGTTTCAGAACTGCCAGACGAGGAATAAGTTGAAAACTCGGTGTTTCCAAATCATTAACAAATTCCGCTGACATTACATCATGTTGCATCCGTTCCAATAACAATTTAGGATCCTCTTTTGAACGTTTCGACAAATCCAAATTCTTGAATACAAGACCCGTGGATAGACCCATCGGAGGCTTGACGATGAAAACTGGAAGTGAAGGTAAAGGAGGGACGACATCTTCTAGAATTTCTCCACGTCCAGTACAATACGCTGTACCTGATGAAAGAAAGAATGATATATCTGATCCGAATTCAGCACCAAAGTCAACAAGTTGTTGTGTATCACATAAATTCTCATTGAGTTGATTAGCAGCCCAGAGAGCAGTTGCTGCATTACTCGATCCACCCCCTAAACCAGCCTCATGGGGTACGGATTTCTCGAGACGAATTTTGAAATATTTACATGAGCCTGTACGTTCACGGTACTTGTTCAGTGCTTTGATAACAAGGTTGGATGAATCAGTCGGCACGCCGGGAGCATCACATTCTAATGTATCTTCTTCTGGGTTTTCGTCGTTGCTAGTCTTTACCGAGAAGTATAAGTTGTCGTGCAGACTGATAGACTGAAATAACGATGCAAGTTCGTGGAAGCCTTGGGTAGGTTTGAAAGTAAAAAAGTATGACAGAAGTATCAAAAAAATGGAAATGGAAAAATATATATATATTAGTTGTTGGTTATCGTAGCTCGCTTGAAGTTGTCCGGGGAAAAAGAAGCGCAATAATTCAGTAGTGATATAAATAAGCATCAGGGTAGTTTGTGCAAGAATTACTTACCGTCTGGACGTCTTTGTACAATGCGTAAGAAAAGGTTGATTTTACCAGGGCTTGCAAGTTGTAAATCCCATTCAGTAGGGGTTGGGACTCGAATTCTGTTCGGTAATGAATCGGTTGTCATACATAATGACCTTGATCGTGAACGTGAACGGACACAAATCGAGAGCTCGTTCTTTTTAGAAGGGGTAAATCTGGGTGCGTAAGTAAGAAACGCCATACTGACGGGATTGGAAGATCTCTTGAGCACAAATCCAATATGGCTCGAAATACAAGTTGCTTCTCTGGGAGAAGGATGATTACCAATTGAGACAGAAAATCAGATCATTATTTTTCCGTTATTTTTCTGGGGAGAATTATTTCTTCCGAAATCTACACAACCTCTTTAAAAACGCAAATCATAAAAGCATCTAGTAAATCTCTTCTAGAGCTTTGTTAGATCATCCAAATTTCGATTGTGGTTGCCTGCATCACATGGTATGATGGGAATGACAACGTCAACAAGGAGAAATGAATAAACTACAGATTCTATGACATACATCACTGAACATGTACTTCGAAATTCCAAATGTAAAATAAATCAAGAATTCAGACAGGCAAATGATCCTTAAAGAAACATGCTGGCACAAGATTAAGGGGGTCATGAATCAAAACTTATGACATAGTAATTTTGACCAATGAGGGATAAGTCTGTATGAGATTAATGTGAAATGACCAAAGTCTTTTCAGGTTTCTTTGTCTTTGTCCGATTCGCTCGTTGAACTTCATGCTTAGCAATCCGTCTCCAAGCGTCGATCATGGAAAAGTCATCATTATGAGTGGCATTGCAAATACCTTTCAAAATTTGTGTCGTCCTAAGCAACAGCATGAGGTCCTTCGGTAATGTCGAAACAGAAGCCTCTCGAAGAACACTGTTTTCTGAAAATGGATTATCAGAAACACCCCCTACGGATGCAGTATCGAACATAGTATATGCTAACTTTTCATGCACAGTCAACTGTTGTTGCTTTTTCTTTGTGTTGGATGATATTACTTCTTCTACAATGATACCGAGGTCTTCCATACTTGTTGCTATACGGTCTGTATCTTTTCGAGCCATTGCATTTACCAAGCGTGCAAAACCGATGCGCTGTGCCTCAGTTAACTGTTTCGTCTGACCGAAATCCAGTAATGCAATATCTATCTTATCATTCGTGATAAGAATATTTCCTGGATGACCTATACATACATGAGAATAAAGGAAATTAATCAATCTTAAAAAAGGTTAGAAGCGAATTCAAGTAGATGGAATGTCTATCTTATAAATGTTAAAATTTGTAGGCTGGGTTTACTTACAATCTGCATGAAAATATCCATCAGTAAGAATCATTTTCCCATAGCATTGAGCAAGACGATTTAGTATTTTTTTCCCAACATACTTAATTGCCCTTTTATCCTGTCTATCACCAAGCACCTGCTTTAACTTTGTCACAGGAATACCATCCAAAAACTCCATAACTAATAATCGTTTTGATGATAATTCATCAACGACACCAGGAACATGTATCCCTCGCAATCCATTGAGACTATATTGAATACGTCTCATAGCAGAAGCTTCTTGTAAAAAGTCAAATTCACGACATAATTCAGTACGTAATTCTAGAACGGGACGTACTAGATCGAATCGTAATTCAGTTCTTTGTAAAATCTCGGCAAGGAATCTGAAATTAGCTAAGTCTGACATCATTTTCCTTTCTGTATCAGGATGTTGAATTTTTACAGCGACGTTAGTGTATTTATATTTATGTGGTTGTTGAAGAGCTGCTAAGTGAACTTGTGCTATACTTGCACTTCCTAGAACTGATTTTGAGGTAAGGTCGAATGGTTGTTCGAATATACCATTCATATTTTCATGTCCTAGTTCATGAAGTTCGGTTTCAATTATTGTGTGGGATATGGATGCGGGCATGTGCGGCATGTCGTCATGCAGTATGTTCAACTTATCCCGGATGATAGATGGAACAAAGGCTTGCAGGGCAACAAATTGACCTGTAGATATATGTGTGTTTTTGGCGGTGTGTTAGGTACATAAACGTTGTGATGTAGTTTATAAGTTTCAGTTACTGTAACGACCTGACCAGAACGCACATCACCAAGAATAATATTCTGATGATGCATGTTATGCTTTCTGATCAAGCCGGGATTTATAGGGGGCTTTAAAGATTTTTCTCACGAACCTGCTTTGACGTAAAAGCCCTAGTGTTGTTCATCAATATAATTATGATTAAATATTAAGAAGCAAGGAACTGTTAATAATGACTTCGACTTCAAAAGAAATTTATAATGGAATCAATGTCGATAATGTCGATAGTACACAACCAAGAAAGTAACGTGGAAGCGGCTTTGGTTTTTTTTTTTGATTTGTGTCTCAGCTTAACTAACCTTCATTGATGTACACAATTCAAGCATCATCTACAGACGCATATCCAGAAATAGGAGATTGAGATCAAGATTAGGATTAAACAATAAGAAATGTGTTGGCAAACGCTAAGAGCTTTGATGTAAGAAAGTCTAAAGGTAGGTTGGTCAGATGAAGGGAACTCACGTCTGCGGCATGGTGATGCTGTCGATTCCATCGCTGACGAGGCCAGTCAGGGGATCGGAAGGCGGACTGTGCAGTGATAGAACATTGAGTGAACTTATAAGTAGCCCATATAGTCAAGACTCGACGCCAGAACTCAAATGAGCGCCATGTATTTCTGGAAGAAGTGACGACACTACTGACGACAAAACAAGGAGAATTTTGCGATGTCCTCAAAACGCGAGATTTGAATAATACTGGTACTGGTACTGGTACTGGTGTGATGAGAGGGTGGTTTTTTCGAAAAGAGAATAACGTCGAAAGATGCATCTCTGAAGCCAAACAGCGATGAACGATGGGATGAAGAGGATGAAACTGAATGAGTCGAGTTGACGACAGCCTGAACGCCACCTTTGTCAGAACCGGAGGGGTGTGCTTTCGCCAACCATTCTTTTCATGGTTTCCAAAATACGAAAAAATGTACGGCTGTGCTCATCAAATTCTGTACGTGGTGGACGATGATTGATGGACCACACAGTTCGGAGTGAATATGGCGATTAGTGGTAATATGACCCGACACCAGAAATTCAGTTCAAAATCCATTGTGCAAAGTTTGCATTACGTTGCAAAGACGGTACACGTCACAATTTTTATTCAAAAAACACGCTGTAAGTAACAAGTGAGCTGTAAGCTTCGTCGCTGCATCAAAGCCAACAAAATTTTGGTCTGTTTGTTTCATGACAAGGGAGCGCTGAACAACATCATCAACCAGGCCTCTCCAATATTTTCTTCATTTCTCACTCCCTTTCTCCCTTCTTTTGTACACTTCCCTCACCCCCACTTCATCCCGCTTCCCTTTTTCATCATCTTTATTTATTTCTTGTTCATTTCAATCCTTCCGTTGTCAACGGACGTGGGTCGAATCGATTCCATGGTTACTTTTATTAATGTCTAGCAATAACAACAACAATAACGATGAAGACGATGAAGATACGCTCCTAGGCAGTCCCATTATTAGTCGCGTTGTTCGCGTGGCTGGTGATGCCGTTCGTCGTCGACCTATATTTCGTTCTGCTGATGCTTTCACATTTGATTCCATTCAAAGAAAATTAACTCGTCGTTCAGATGCACAATCTCCACCATCACCAATATCACCAACATTACCAACATTACCAACATTACCAACATTACCGACAAATAATGAGCAAGAATCGAAATCTAGGAATAGTAAGACTCCTTTACCTCCTCTTCGACGAAAACGTGAACGCCAACCTGTTTCTTTTGCACCTACAACTCAGAATTCACGTACCAGTACTGCAGCTGCTTCGGCTTCGGAACCACATATTCAACAACAGGGATATGGTAATGTACCATCAATTTTTTCACAGTCCTTACCACCACTATCTTTTACGTCGATGTTATCATCAGTACCCCCAACGTCTTCACTACCCCCACAACAACCTGTAACACCACAAATTACTACACAGCGAAAACAACCAGAAACGACACTTACGACGACAGAAAATTCATCATCATCATCATCATCATCACCATCATCATCATCGTCATCGTCATCATCATCATCATCGATACCTGCACCATCTTCATCACCATCCGCTTCGTCAGCATCTCTTCTTCAAATTCCCCATCCTCCACAAACATCTCAATCGTTACCTCCACCGTCATCATCTCCACTACCACCATTGCCACCACCATCCCCCCCTCCTCCCCCTCCCCCACCACTACCAACCACTCCTTCAGTTGAAAATCAATCTATTCAACAACCGACATCATCACGGCTTCACTCACGTCATCGTGTGGAGACTAGAGAAACTTTGTTACTTTACCCAGAGCATGATTATGCAACCATTTCTACACTGTTAAGTAGTTTCAAAGGTGACCGTGAACGTTTATTTGAACATTTGAGAAAATTTCGAAAACGAAAAAGAAACACAAGTAGCGGTAATATTACGGTGATTGAAAATAATAACGAACAAGAACAACAAAAACGTTCCAAATCACCTAGAGCCAGAAAACGACCTGCACCACTAGTAATACCAGCAAATACATTGTCAAATTATGCTTCTTCTTCTCCTCCTCCCATAAAATCTCCAAACGACGCATATACGCAACCATTACTAGTCCTAAATCAACAAAAGAATCCAACGTCTATGTTTCCACCCACGCTATCAGTACCAATTTCATCGCCAGGGTCGCGACGTCAACTTCGAAAGTTTTCCGCAGATCATCTTGCTGCCTTTTGGCCTTCTTCGTCATCTAAAAGATCATCGATGCCTCCTTCACCACAGGTACAGGTACATGAGCCGTCACTGTTACAGACACAGCCACAACAACAGAAAAGAGTCGGGAAGAAAAGACAAAGAGTTCGAAAAATTGCTGAAAATGTTGCGTTGAGCCCCGTGTTTGAAACCGGGGGTGGAGAAAGGATAACGTCGCCATATCGAACGACTGGTGGTGGTGGTGAACAATCAGATGAAGTTAGCTCGGAAACTGCTTCTAGATCAACTGAAGGATTGCCCGGAATCAATTATTCAATTGTTGAACCAAGTCACAACCTTGACTCTGTGAAAAGTAATGTCACAGTTAACAGTAACCAAAAAGAAAATCAACAACAACAGAATAGACAGATGGAAGTGGAAGATAATCGATTAAAAAGACATAGCTATCCAAAACAGAAACAACGTAATCAGTTCCGTGATGGATATGAGGAACGAAGTGATAGGAAAGAAGATAAAATTTTCGATTTTCAAGTTAGTGAAGCAGAGAGTTCTGAAGGATCAGGAATGAAACAACGTCAAGGCGCAACAGGTGTATCTGATGTAATTAGTAACACTGTGAATGAACGAGCAGTAAAAAGTCATTCTAGTAGTTCTACACCGACAGCATCATATAATGTAGAGGAATTATTAGCAATAATTTTGGAATTAGAACATCGATTAGAAGAACATGAAATAGAGTCATTAAAATGTCGTAAAGACGTACGTCATCGAATGGATTCAACAGAAAGTAAAATGGCAAAAGTGGATCAAGTACATGAATCTTTGGTTAATGAATTGGATGATAATCAATTACGCGTTGGGAAAACAGAACAATATTTAGATTCAATGAGAAGAGATATGTTACTTGTCGTCGGTAAAAGACGATGGAGGTTCATTCAATATTCAAGAACAGCATTCAATAATGTGATGTATTATTTATTAGCTTATTTAGTTCCTATTCTTGCATTCCTTATTAGACATGTCAGAGATGTTGTGGTTCAAATAAGGAGTAATAGTAATAGCAAAAGTCGAAGTCTGATCAATAATGATAACGATCATGAAATAGATGATGATGACAAAGATTCATAAATTTGTTGCCCCTTCCCTTTTATTTTAGAATTTTAGAGTCCGTTTTGATTACATCGATGTACTGTACTACTTGAGAAAAAGTAATTATTAGAAAAACAGTTAATTTTTTGTTACGCTTTGTTCATTGGCTGTATCTTTTTTGCTTTTCTTACGGCACGTGTGTGCCTACATAGAGTAGACTTGAACAGATTTTGATCTCAGGGCACGATTGACTCTTTTAAAATACTCCTTGCCACTATACAATGAGGAGACAAGCAGGCACACGATGATTGATTGACGCTATAGATAATTGATCAAAGTTAATAACTTGGGGTGAGGTCTTTTTTAAAAGACCACGTGTTTCTTGTCATGTAGTTGTTTTTTAAAACAATTACATGACAAGAAACACGTATTGGAACATGAAAATGCGTTGGTGATCCACTATAATTTTCCACCAATCCCTTTGTACAAAAATGATAGATAGATTGATTTCTTTCAGGTTTCTTGTCTCATCCAAATCTACGGGTGGGATTTGAAAACTGTTTTCTTTTTCTTTCTACTTTATTTATTATTATTTAACGTGTACACGTACATACGTTGTACATTTCAATACGGGTATATACAATATGCTACAGTAATACAGTAATTGCAGCTTGTAGTTCTGCTGCAGAAACTCGGCGTGGAACCAAAATAATTTTAATTTAAAAATAATTTTTGACATTAAAGTTTTCTAATCTTCTTTTTTTTTTTTTGTTTTTGGCGATAAAAATGTGTTTTTTTTTCAAAAAAACACAGTTTTATCGCAAAAAACATTTTCAAAAATAGTTGCATTTGTTTAGGTTTATTGGATTTCGGTTAAAGCCATGCGAAATCACCATTTCCCATTCTCTATCCCCAAAGTGAATGTACAAGAATCGTTGCAAAGTTTTTTGTAATAACGTGATATCTCTTCAGGAGCGGCGACGTTCAGCATCTTGCCGTCATCTTAATTATCTACATCAATCGGGAAGTAAATCATTTTCATTCTCTACCAACCATCAACCAACCATCAACCATCAACCGTCTACCATCAACTTTTCTTCTAGAAAAGCTACACTTTTATTTTTTAAAAAACGTCACCAAAAACAAAATGGAACAATTTACCGTTCGTTCCGTGTTAGATAAGATGGATAATTCAGATTCTGACTTTCGTTATATGGCAGCATCAGACCTTTTGTCTCAACTAAGCAACGAGAATGTTAAAATCAGAGCTGATCATGAATTACAAAAACGTCTTTGTCGTTCAGTCCTTAAACTTTTAAAAGATTCAAACAGTGAAGTTCAAGGAATGGCAACTAAATGTTTAGCACCACTTACATTATTTGTTGATTCAGATAATTCAATATTTATAGTTGTCACACTTTTAGATTATATTTTAAGAAATACATTGAGCAAGTCTCGTTCATCAGCACCACCTGGTGTAATTGAACAAAAAGCAGTTCATGATATAGCATCATTAGCAATGAAATCAATTTTACGTTCATTATCAACAAATTCACCGAAATCAGCAAAAATTACTTCAACTATCTTACCACAATTAATTAAATCCATATCTAGTAATGATAGTAATATATCAGATCAAAGTAATATCGATATTATTATAGACACATTAGAATTATTATTTGAATTATTATCAAGAGTAGGGACTTTAATAGTTGGATATCATCGTCAGATAAGTGAAGGATTGTTTTGTCATTTTTCATCTAAACATGTACTTATTAAAAAAAGAGCTATTCAATGTTTAGCTGTTTTATCTTCAGTTTGTGATGATACTATGTTTATAAATATTGTAGAACGTTGTTTAGTTCATTTACAACAACATAAATCAAAAGATGGTTTACGCACTGGTGTTCAAACTATATCAGCATTATCTAAAATATCAGGTCATCGTTTATCTTCACATTTACATATACTTGTACCAATTTTACTAAAACACATAACAGTCGATGATGAGAATAATAATGAAGGTGATGATGATTTCCGTGAACATTGTTTACAAGCTTTAGAATCTTGTTGTTTAAGATGTAGAAGAGAAATGTTACCATTTGCATCAACACTTGCAAATGCTTGTATTATACTTTCAAAATATGATCCAAATTATATTGCGGATGATGATGATGAGAATAATAATGAAGAAGACGATGATGGTATGGATGATGATGATGATGGATTTGATGATGTTTATGATGATGATGATTATTCAGATGATGATGACGTTAGTTGGAAAATACGTCGTGCTGCCGTTGGATGTATTCATGCTATGATTACATCTCAACTCCTTTCTATTTCACAGTTATGCTCCCAATTTGGTTCTTTTCTCATAACTAGATTTAAAGATCGAGAGGAATCTGTTAAGCTTGATATATTTTCAGCATTTGACCAACTTGTCCGTTTATGTGGTGGTCGTTCACTTGATTCAACTTCTTCAACATATTCATCAGGTATACCTGGTACTTCAACTGATGTAATGGCTGTAGATGGTGGTCATGCCGTCGGTAGTACATCTCCAACATCTCCAGAAATTGAAAGTTTAGTAAATCATGGACCGACTCTTATTAGAAGTTTAAAAAAAGAAGTGTCATCAAGGTCATCAAAAACAAAAGTAAAAGCTATGTCCTTATTTAGATCAATTGTAACTAGTTTACCAGTGCTTGCAAAACCAATAGTAAGTGAAATTATGAATGAAATTAAACAAGGTTTAGCTGATTTAACTACTGGTATGCGTACTGAAACTTTATTACTTTTACAAAGTATTATAACAATTCATGGAGATATTGATATATTCAATGAACATATTGAAACATTAATACGTTGTGTATTATCAGCAGCTGATGATAAATATTATAAAGTAACTGCTGAATGTTTAAAATTTCTTGGTATTACTATATCGTTATGTAAATCAACATCAAAATGTAAATCAGAAGTTATAAAACTTGTACCGGTCATGTATGATACAAGTATGAATCGTTTGATTGGTCAAGATCAAGATTCAGAAGTTAAAGATGGTGCTCTATTATTTTTAGTTAATTGTGTTATTAATATGTATGACATTATTGAAATTGAACGTATACAAAGTTTAATGAATGTATTAATTAATAGATTGAAAAAATCTGGTACTAGTCAATTGTCTACAATAAGATATTTTCATAAGATTTTATTATCTAAAAATTGTTCAAGTTTTATTAAGTTTGAAATGAATGAAATTGCACCTATTATATATAGTTTCTTAAGAAAAAGTGATCAATCTTTACGTCGCTCAGCAATTGAATTATTAACTATTCTACCTAGTCTACCATCAAATAATGATGAATTATTAATTGAAAATATAAGTCAACTTGTTTCAGATAATGATTTACGTATGGCATCAATGGCATTAGATGTATCTGTAAGAATTTTAAATACGAGGGGTAATGATGAAATAATATCGTTATTTATAAAACCTGAATCAATTTATCCGAAAGCATTAATATTATCAAAATCACCATTATTACAAGGACGTGCTATAGAATCATTATTAAGATTATTTAATAATTTATCAAAAACTAAATCAAGTATATTAAGTATACAACAAATATTACAAGACTTAGAGGTACAAGCTGAAAATGTATCATTTGGGATTACTACATCATCTTCAAGAAGTTCACCATTATATTGTATTGGTAAATGTATAGTTGTTGTATGTCGCGAAGCTGAAAATGAATTAAGAATTGATACAACGAAAAGAATTATATATAATATTAATTCAACTGACTTTAAAACAAGAATATTTGCATTAGCTTGTTTATCTGAATTTGGCCGTGGTTCATTATTACCTGAACAAGGTAATGAAAAAGAAATTGTACATATAGCGATTTTGAAAGCACTTGATGCACCTATGGAAGAAGTGAAAACTGCTGCTGCTGTTGCATTAGGTGGATTGGCATCATCTGATAATGCAAGCGGTATACCTAATTTGATTAATCTAATCAAACAACGTACACAACAAAAATATTTATTATTATTATCATTGAAAGAAGCTATATCATCTGTCAATGAAACATATTTAAGACGTTTAGTATCTATTATTTTACCATTACTTTTAGAAGAACAACAAGATGATGAAGCAATAGTAAATTATGAAAATAATGGAAATTCAGAAGAAGAAAGTATTAGAACAGCAACCGCAGAATGCTTAGGATTAATGGTTGTGGCATGTCCTGATGTAGTAATTGAAACATTAATATGTGCATCAAATTCATCAAGCCCTGATATAAGAGCAGCTGTGGTAGGTGGTATAAAATTTGCAATCAGCTGGAGTATGATGAATCAAGAAATACCATCTACTGAATTACGTAGTAAACTAACAATATTCATAAATATGATAGATGATCCAGATGTTATGGTATCTAAAAATGCAATACAAGCAATTAATGCTATAGCTAAATCATATCCTAAATTATTAATAGGGCAACATTTAAACAAAATATTGCCATTAATATATAAACGTACTATGAAAAACAAGGACTTAATACGTGTTGTTGATTTAGGTCCATTTAAACATGAAGAAGATTATGGATTAGATTTAAGAAAATGTGCTTTTGATTGTTTAAGAACGTTAATATCTTCACCTTTATTAAGATCATCTATACATTTAGTTGGATTATTAGAATATGTTGTTGTTGGGCTAAGAGATCAAGCAGATGTTAAAAGCATTGCTCAATTAATCGTAATGACTGCTGCGTATAGTGAAAATGCTGCACAAATGGTAAATGTAATGGATAGTTTAGTTGGTGCCCTGGATGCCACATTAAATGAACGATTAAAAGATAACGCTGTGAGGCAAGAAATTGAAAGATATGAAGAAAGTATACGAGGTGCTTTAAGAGCTATAAGAGCCATGGAAAATGTATCAGAAATTTGTGGATGTGTTTCTTTCCAGTCTTTGTTGAATGGTGTTGTTAGAACTCCGAAACTATTGGACAGGTATGAAGCTATTGCACAGCAGGAAGTTAATCTTTTATCTATGAATAATAGTAACGGTCATAATGGCGGTCATACTAAGAGAAATCACAAAAGTAATAATGATGATTCGATGAGAGATTGAAGATATAAGATCTATATATTATTACATAATAAAACATTTACGAAGTGCATCAAATCTGACTTTGTCTTGTGTACGAGGATCAGAAATAACACCATCGTTGTCATCAGCTATTTTAGTAAGTGCTTTTAAGCTATAGACATTACCTTTTGGTAAAGCCATTGGTGGATTATTTTCATCCATAATATCACCAGTTATAGAACATACTAATATAGAATTTTCATGACAACTTCTTGGCAAAGATTGTGATAAAGTTTTATACGGTTCGATGCAAGTAGGACAATTTTTTTTCATATCAGTTTGTGTCCCACATTTACGTGTTTTTAAACTTGATAAACCGTTTTTTAACAAAATTTCAATAATCGATTCCTTTGTTAATCCATATAATTTATAATTGTCAAGTTTAAAAATATGTTCTAATTCGTTCCATTTATATTCACTATACATATCTTTATAAGGTTGACAATTAGTGTTCGGATTAAATATTAGTAATGCCATAAATCGTTGTATATCTAAAAATCTATCTTTCGAAATTGAAGTATTACAAGATAAATGCTTTTTCATATAATTTATAGCATCATATTTTTTATTTTCTCTTGCCAACTCCACAAATTCTTGACATCTCAACCTAAACTCTAATTTTGATCCAATTTTCTGCAATTTTCTTTTATTCTCAAAACACCATTTCAACCCTTCTTTACAATTTTTCTTTCTCAGCGATTCTATAACCGTACGCGATTCATTGAATATCTCATAATCTATTATATTATCTAATCCCTGTACTTTAGACAATTCTTTCGCAGTGTCATACATACCTTCTCTTAACATATAATCTATTACCGCTCTATCTAAAAGCACTCTCTCCCACCGTGATTTCCGTTCATTTAGACATTCTTCAGATGATAATGCATCGTTCACTTCCGTAATTAATGTATTTTCTTTTTTAGTTTCTGATACTGTTGTCGTATCTGGCGCTGATCTTTTATTATTTTTTTGTTGTGTTGTTGTTGTTGTTATTTTAATACTAATGTTGTTATTGGTGCTGAGTAAATTAGGACAAGGAGTACCTACGTCAAGTTGTTCTTTTGATGGAAGTGAAGCTGATGGTGGATTTCCACCAATGCTACGTGCATGTAAATGAGCTATACGATGTTGACATTTAATCATACTTTGTTCATCAACAAGACGAGTTTGTTCTAATTTTCTTTTCAATCCAGTAAGTCGATTGCGCAATGCCATTATTTCAGGCTGTTCAATACAGTATTTGTTGGTACTGTCGATATCCATAGGCTGCGGCTGTTCATTGTTATTATTATTATTATCATCATCATTATCATTATCATTATCATTATCAAGGGTAAAACACTGCTTTTGTTGAATTAATTGGTTTACCGCATTAGATACTAATTCTAAATGTTTAGCAACGGGTTTGTGTCCAGCTCGAAAATTGCGAACAAGAACTTCCCAAGGTGCCTTTAAAAAGCCATGTTCCGTGAGAAGCTCTTCCATAATGTCTATTGTATACCACCCGTGAAGTAAGCACCTTGTCTTCGTGCCGTCTTGCTCTGTGTTTGAATGGAGATTGGAGATTGAGACAGAGAGAATGGAGATGGAGATGGAGATGGAGATTCGAGCAGGAGCCGAGAATGTGATGTCAACAGGGAAGGAAAGGAAAAGAGAAAGAGGAGGAGAAAGGGAATCAAAAGAAAAAAGATTTAGTGATGGCCCATTGTTGGAGAAGAAGACAGTTTGGTAAATGCTACACGTACATTTAGGGAGTGAAAAGAAAGGCTCCTTGTAAGTTGTTTTTAAGAAGCATGCGGATATGGGGGCTATGGGAAGATTAATATTAATATTATGTATTTATCGATACCTATAAAGTGCAAGTCATTTATAAAAACATTTTAATTTTTAAATTTAAAGTTATTTTATTTGGGTTTATTTAAAAATTGCCCAAATTTCTGCCAATAATACAGTAACTGCATTTTATTTATTCAAAAACAGCGGATTTTATTTTCTGTTCTCCAACCGCCCTTTTTCCCCCCCCTTCTCTCACCTCCAATACCAATTGCTTTACCTATTGCTTTTCTGTTCAATCCCGAAACTGAACTTTCTTGTGATATTCATTTCAACTCCATAACCTCTCTTCGTCATCATCAACCCAATTCTCATGTACCCGCACTTTTCAACTGAAACACCGACACCATAGACACCCATCGTTAATATAACACCCAATGTCTGAATTAGGGATTCTTCCAATTTCCGAGAATGACCCAGAACGCCGTTTATTAATTGATCATTTCCTTCATCTGGTTGCACGTGCAACAAATTTCCCAGATCGATTATCACGATTTCCAGGCACCATGCCAATGACTTTATCACGTCGTCATTTAGATATGGTCTGTCAAGCAGATTATGTATGTCTCGAAAAATCTGATGGTACGCGTTACATGTTATTAGCCATTGAATCGCATGTTGTATTAATTGACCGACGATTGCAACTATATGTAATAGATCCAAATCCGAAATTGATGTCCCCTAAAAATAAATTTCAAACGTTACAAGTCAATACTATATTAGATGGTGAATTAACATATAATTTAATAACTTTGAAATGGGATTATTTAATATATGATGTTATTGCGATAGATGATGATTTATCAATTGCGCAATTAGGTTTTCGACAAAGAATGCAAGCTGCAGAACGATATATTGCAGGTCCTAGAGTTTGGTTAACATTTTGTGCTGGGCTATTGAGATTAAGAATAAAAGATTTCTATGAAAGAAATGATATGCGGAAACTGTTTGATCATATAAGAAAAAATCCATCAGGTAAATACATATATTTAAATAACGATCGTCGTGATGGTGTTTTATGTAATGAAAATGATGGTGTTATATTTGCACCTGTGAAATTAGGTTATCAATTAAAAAATTCAAATCTTTTATTAAAATGGAAACCACCGCATTTAAATTCAGTCGATTTTCAATTAAAATTAACTAAAACCATTGATCGAAGACGTAAAGAACCATCCGTACGTGTTGTTGTCGCTTACAAAGGTGATGGCAATGGTTTACAAGAATTGCGTGACGTTTATGTTCCTTTCAAATTACGATCGCTTTGGAATTCACGTTTTGATTATTTCAATAATTCAATTGCTGAATTCTCGTATGACAAACATGCAGGTGAATGGAGATATATGAGACAACGTGATGATAAAGACATACCAAATTTTCAAAATACTATCATTTCAACACTTGAAACCATCGCCGAAGGTGTTGAACGTGAAGAAATGGTTTTAAAAATGGAGAAAACTCCTTACCCACCACTGGACGAAAAAGCCGCCGTTGAATTTAATCATTCAAATGCACGTAAAGGTACTTTCCGTGATGATTATTTCGATCATCATAATAATGATTATATCATGGCTACCCCTATTTCAACTATACTTCCTCCTTCTTTGCCACGTACACATCATTATCAACAACCGCAAAATGATTCAAGGAGAGGAAGCAGACAGCATCAACAACAATCGAAAAGAGAATCAACCCATAGTCATAACCATAGTAATGCCAATGGTGACTCTGTGAGACGGCGGGACGAAAAACCCTCCACTGTAACAGATCGAGATCAAAAAGGTCGCGCTCCTTTCGTCTACGCTGACGATATATAAAACAACATTTATAGTAAAAAATAACCAAAAAATAACCATTTACTTATGTTTAGTAGAAAAAATCTTTTTACTTTTGTTATCACAAAACACAGGTAGGTATACAAACGCAGCAACCTAAGGGGAAATACGTCCTTTGTAACGAGGGTAGAGACAAGAATCTCTGATGTGGTGAATGTTGAGTAAAGCGCAGATGAATCTCTCAAGACCTAGTCCATATCCACCATGAGGACAAGTACCGAATTTTCTTTGATCAGTGTACCAATAATATGGATCGGAAGCCATATCTTCTTTCTTATAAGCATCCATTAATTCCTTATGATCCCACATACGCATGCTACCACCTACAACTTCACCAACACCCGGTAATAATAAATCAACAGATTCAGTCAAACGTTTATCATCATCACATTTTTGCATGTAAAAACTTTTAAGTGAAGCAGGAAATTTCATAAGTAGTATAGGTTTGTTAATTTGATCAGTCATTTCACGTTCTGGTTTTTCAGGTATATCATCACCAAATTCAAAATGTGTTTCAGTTTCAGGATCTTTGTATATGTTATGTTCTTTACAATATATTAAAGCATCTTCATAAGTCATTCTCATAAATGGTCTTTCCAGTTTAGGTATAGGTTTACCATCACTTGCTCTTAAAAAAGTATCCATATCATCTTTCATTTTTTTACCAACTCTATCAATTACACCACATACCAAGTCTTCAATTGATGTTAATAAAGCTTCAAAATCAATAAAAGGTCTTTCTGCTTCTATATGATGAAATTCAGATAAATGGCGACGTGTTTGTGATTTTTCAGCACGATAAGAAGGGAGAATACAAAATGTATCACCAACAGCTGGTATAACAGTTTCTAAATATAATTGTGATGATTGTGTTAAGTAACCAGGTTCACCAAAATAATCCAAATGAAATAATGAAGATCCACCTTCACATTGTGTATTAACTAAGGTAGGTGGACATACTTCAACGTAACCACTACCAAAATAAAATTCCCGAAAACATTGTGTAATAATTGATCTCATTCTCAAAATTGATGAAGTTTTTGAACCTCTAATTACTAAATGTCTTTGATTTAATAAAATATCCGGGTTGCTATCTTTTGCAAACAACATATCAAATTCACTATCACTTTTACCAATTAATTCCCAATAATCTGTTTGTAATTCATATCCTACATATGTACCTTTAGCTCTGCTATCCGAATCTTTAACCCATTTACCATATACTACAATAGAACATTCACGAGATAATATTGCTGCTTCATATGTCATACACATTTCACCAGTTAATACAACTTGAATAAATCCTGTTCCATCACGTAAATCAACAAACCATAATTTTTTACCATCACATCGTAAATTCTGCACCCATCCATATACCTTGACACGTGAATCTATGTGTGATTGTAAGTCTCGTATTTTTGCTTGTGTAGGTGTTGGAAGTGTTGAATCATTAGTTATTTTAACTTTACGTGCTCGTTCAAGACGTGCTTCATTCTCTAATTTAGATCGTTCAAGTGCTTCTTCTTCTTTTCGTGATTTTTCTTGCATTTTTTTCTCAAGTTTAATGTACTTCTTACGCATCGTTGCAGATAATTTACTACGTTGCTCTTCATGCATTTCTACAAACTCCTCAAGAGTTACTTTCTGAAAAGAGGTAGTGACATCTTCTTGGATCTGATCTGCTGTCAACCCCTGTCCATTCTTGCCTTCGCTAGTGTACATCGTTGAGACAGCTGTGATTTAATTGATGCTCGTCGAGGAGGATCGTGATATGAGATGTGCGACGTTTTTGGTTGTTGAACCTGGTAAGGGATGCCAGGGTGTCGATAATTAATATCCCGTGAAAATATAAATCGAGAGCAAATCGTGAGCAATTAAAAACAAGAAAGGAATTGGTTCCAGCGCTGCGGACTAATCGATCGCCGTCGGTCAATTGAACCACACTTCTGTATCAATAGGCCGTAAACAATGCGCGAAATTCCTATACGCATATACGTGTTTCTAATATATTTTTGGAATTAAAAATGCATTTAACGTGAAAATCCGCCAATGAGCTCCATTTACAGTCCCCGAGTAACGGTCAAAAGCACAGGCATTCATTTTAATTTTTTGATTATTTTTTTTGAAATCGGTTACCCCGAGGGATGAAATTCCTATACAGCAAGCGGTGTAAATGGTCATATAACTCGAAGTACAGAGGCTCTCATCTCCAACGCGCCCGATCTAACAGACACCCACGACATTGCGATTCCAACGATGCCTCGCGGTTGCTTTTTGACCGAGTATGAGCGTGGTCAGATCGATGCTTATCACAAGGAAGGTAAGAAGCGTTGCGAGATCGCCCGGTTGATTGGTAGGCATCATCATGCCGTCAGACGCTACCTCCACGACCCCCAGAACTACGGGAAACGCAAAAAGAACAAAGGAAACACCAAACTGAGCGCCCAGGCTTCACGTGCACTCGTTCGACAGGCTGCCAAGGGTGGCCATTCTGCGAACGATTTGCGTCTATCGTTGCAACTACCCATCAGCAAGCGCCGAGTGCAGCAGATATTGACATCTCAAGACCATCTTCGGTACATCAAAGTTAAGCGATACTCCCCGCTCACAAAAAACCACATTGAACATCGTCTTCAGTGGGCTCGAGAGTGACATGCGTGGAGTCCATCCGAATGGGGTCGCTGCATCTTCTCTGATGAGAAGAAGTTCAACTTGAACGGCCCGGACGGTATTCAATGCTACTGGCATGACC